>VZTU01012568.1:117734-132742 GCA_013400835.1 Zapornia atra | reverse complement strand
TTCAATATATTGACACAGACTGAAAGAGAAAGGTCACTTCTGAACTTTGAGTATGGATACAGAGTCAATGAAGTCTACAGAGGACTGGGAAGATGGTTCTGGAAGACAATAAGGAAAAGGGCAACTGATGCCCTTTCACTAGATCTTCAATAGCAGATTTTTTAAGTCTGATGTTCTGAAGGAGCACAAACAACAACATTGGAGAGCTTGCTGTCATTTATTGTTGAAGAGCTGGAAAAACAACCTAAAGTTGCTTGAAAACTCCAGAGAAATAAAGGGCAAGAGAAAATGACTAAATGAATTATGCCCACTTACTTTTATTATTCAGTACTTCAGAGTGTTCTGGATAACATGCAGTTTTGTTTTAGTTATGAGCATCAAAATGTTCCATTATCCTTGTCAGATAATGAACAGATAGGAGAACTGAATCAACTGGATTTCTTTAATGCTACAATTTAAAATGATCAGGAGCCCTGTGGAATCAAGATATCCTGAAGAAAAGGTCCTTCTGGAAAGCTTCATTGTGACAAGGATTATGATGGGGTCTAGTATAATGGCTTTCCATTTCTCACAGATGGTACAGAGGTATCCTTGAAGTAGCTGTGCTGCTCTGCATGGTGGCTGAGGACAACTCCAAGTTGGAGCTAAAAACTACGTTGAATAACTACTATAGCCAGTAAATTAATTTCAAGGCAAAAATAAGTCAGGCTACTTATCAAAATCAGGATACTTATCAAATGATATTAACTGCAAAAAAACTCAACCCAAGGTGTTCTGTGCTCTGATGGGTCCAATTCCTTTTCTAGGAGCAAGAGAAATAAAAGCAAGCAAGAAAGCATGAGAGAGAAGAGCACCATTTTGAGATTGCTAGCTGAATGACACCCCGTGGACTAAAATGAGCTTGAATGACAGAGAGTGTAAGGTGAAGCCTTTCCTGTCAACCATGAGTAGTGTATTAACTACAGCTGTAATCACCATCTAATCCTGAGAACGGTCTCCAGTAGAGACAGATTCCACCCTATGTAACCATGTAGGTGCACATGCAAAGAGAACAATAGCTTACTTCTAATAACTAACTTCACATTTACACCTGTGAGGGGAAGATTGATTTTAGGATCACTGCCAGACTAGTGTCCACCTATAGCTGACACATCGATCTAACTTTGCCAGTAATACTGCATTTATAACCTGTCAGCTCATCTGACTCTTTTCTTACCCCAGTAGACTCGGAGTTTCAGAATACACAAAGCATAATTGACAGATGATCATTGGACAGTCTTTTATTTCCAGTAACATTCCAAAATATTAAAAGCATCTATTTTTTAGTGTTTCTAGAAAAAGTAGTTGGTCACATTTGTACTTATGGCATGAATATGTAGAAGTGCTCCTACAAAATGTTAGCAAATGTATCTTCAGAATGGGTTTTAGCTTAAATTAAACATATACTGGAGCTGCCACCCAGTGTTACTACTGGAAATTCCATTTACTTCATTGGAATACCTGTGTAAAAGAGTAGACCAAAAAACATCACAAGCAAATTCATGATTTGGAGATTTGTTTGCAAGGCAAGCAATTTCCATAGTTTTAAGTAAAGTCAGCAACATTTCTGTCCAGTCATCACCAGGAATGGTCAGCAATTCAAGTGACAGAAATGGGTGAAATCTTTGGGAAATTTGAATCTGATCAAGAATTTTTTTGAATAGATATAGGGACAGGAGATAATGTGCATATCTGGATAGAGGCAAAAAATCTCAATCCACTGCTTTGGTTGTACTCTGTGAAGTACAAGACAGATGTGCTCAGGCAGCTAGACTCCAGCAAGCATTCTGGCAGCAAAACCCTGTCACCAAAATAGCGTGAGAAAAGAAAAAGACCCACTAGAAGAGCTTACAGTGAAGGGATGTGTCTCTATTGTGACAAATGGGATACCCCAGTACAAAACAAGTACCGACAACAAGCAGACTGCAAATTCCACATCTGTTAGGTTGCTTCAATGTAGCTTATTTCCTTCTTTTTGTTTTCATTCATACTTCTGCATTTACATGTTTGTCGGAGTCAGATGTATCTTTAGGGTATGTTTTAGATAATGATTGCTGCAAGCAGGATTAGCAAGGTGCAAGTGCAAGCTTTATTCAAATAAATAACCTCCCCAGATTGTCACTAAGTATACATTACCAGGAATAATTGAAAAAGCAGCCCTCAACCTCCTTTTAAAATGCTGGTATTTGTAATGCCCCTAAGAACATTGCAGCATCTCAGTATTCTATTATTACAGAGTGTATAAAACACAGCTTTCACAGAATGTGTAATGGATCCCATAAGGGAGAGACCCAAGTCAATAACAACTCTAAAAGAAGAGCCTTTCAGACAAAACCTGACAGAACTATCCTCAATGGAAAAATGCAGAGAAAAAAGAAAAAGAAAAAAACACCTTCAGCAGCAAACAATTTAACAAGGGTAGTGCAAAGTTAGTCTTCAATACAGGAGTGGTCCTCTTCATGCCATCTTCAGCGTAATACCCATTGGGTATGGACTTTCCAAAGAAAAAGTGCAAATGTATGATGACCAGAAGCAGGAGAAAATCCTAGGAATGTCAAAAAATAATTGGACATAAGTTGGTGTGTTAGATACAAAATATTGCTGGAGGACAGCATCTATAAACAAAACAAGTATTATGCCATAAAAACTATGAAAATCAAGGCAGGTTTCCAACAACCAACAAAATGTTCATAGTTGACAATCTTATCAGGCACTGCAGAGATTCCCAGTAGTGGGATACACTGAATGGGCAAGAGAAAATGTAATCTGAACAACTGCAAAAAACAGAAGTAGGATGAACACAATTTTATAAGAGAAGCTGTAAAAGAAATGCCCAATTATTTGCTAAAAACAATCTTTGAAAACGTTTGCTGCAAGAAAGTGCAAGAAAATCTGACTGCATTTTGAGGTCTCCATGAGGAATTTAATATATGCTAAGATGCAAACTTGTTTCTGATGTGTTCTCCATACTTACCAGTATACAGACGAGATGAAAAGCTTTCTTACGTAGCCTGATGGGGATTATTGTGTTAACTCTGTAGTCCTGGACAGTTATATGCAGAATAATTGGACTAAATTTGGCCAGTGAAAGCTATGTTTACGTGAACGCTCACGAACACAAAAGTCCCCGTGGGAGCTGTTTCAATAAGCATGAATTACAGAAATATTGCTGTTCTAATTTAAACCACGAACTAAACCCACCACCTGTGTGTAGGTGGAGGAAAGATAAGGAAACAGTACTGTCCGTCCTTCCTGTCAGACATGCTGAATATTGTTCTCTACCATATGAGAGATCCACATTTCTAGAGAGAGTGTGCATGCTCACAAACAATATACAGAAATATGTTGCAATGTGCCAATGGATGCTGCATAAGGAGAAAAAAAAAAAAAAATTAAAATGTACTTTCTGCAAAAACACCCAAATATTTAAGAGGAAATGTTTCTAGACACATCTATATATGTAAATTCATCAACTAAACCCCTTGGGGGCTTGGGGGAGGTGAAGGAATGTGTTCTCCCCCATAGACTGGCTCTCCAAGGAGAAAAAGTAAGTGTAAGAAGTGTAATTATTAGTATTTTCTGATAGATGGCTCCTGAAGTACGGAGACAATAGCGACGCTGAGATCAGTTTAACAACCAACAAGTTTATCATATCATAAAAGTCAATATCACAAAGTACACCACAGTGATAACCTTGACCCAGTTCACTGAGATGGCAAACAGTGCAACAGGGGACACACACTGCAAGCAAGGTGATATGTAACACAGCTCTGTGAGCAAGCACAACAACTTTGAGAGAGAATGAATCAACATCGTGACCAGTGACTATTTACCTAATATAATGAATTACAAATTTGTTTTAACACACTCTGGTCAGATCTGTTGTTATCTCAACTGTTCAAGCCCTATGTTGCGTGGCAAAAAGGGCTGTTCTGATTTAACCCCAGCTGGTAACTGAGCACCACACAGACGTTCATTCACTCCTCTTCCTCTCAAGGGGGTGGGGGAGGGAATGAAAAAAAAAATCATGGGTTGATCTAAAGACAATTTAATAGGGTAACAAAGGAAGAGAATAAGACAAGTGATGCACAAATGCAATTGCTCACCACATGCAGAAGGAAAAAAGAAACCGGATGCCCAGTCTGTTTCTGAGCAGCAATCCCACCTCCTGGCTGGCCTCCCCAGTTTTATCCAGATGATACTGTAAGGTCGGGAATATCTCTTTGGCCAGTGCTGTCCTGGCTGTGTGCTCCCAGCTGCGTCTGCACATAGCATGGAATGGGAAGCTGAAAAGTCCTTGACTTGGTGTAAATTCTACAACTACCTAGCAACAACTAAACCATCAGTCTGTCATCAATGTTATTCTCATCCCAAATACAAACCAGAGAACAATACCAGCTACTAAAATGAAAATTAAATCTATCTCAGCCAAAACCAGAACAATGGTCTTTCATGTCTTCTTTATTCCCTGGGCTGTACTTGAAGTATCAATTCTCAGACTTCAGAGCTTATATGCCTACTATACATGAAATTATAAGTGGCTTCCCTCAATGCACCTACCTTAGGATGCACAGATCAGGCACTTAGGAGTACAATGACCCTGATCTGCAATCAGCTTTATTGCAAGGGCATCAGTGATCCAACAAAAATCTGTTTCTTACTCCAAAGTTGTGGTAAAAACTTCTCTGACTAATGCACTTTGGGTTTAAGGCTGTTAGCAATACAGCAGCCTTCTTACTTCTGGGCCAGCATTGCAGCCAAAAAGGTGAGAGGAGATATGCACTGACCTTGGTAAGAGGTTTGCTACTGATTTCAGTAAAACCAGGATCTTGCTTTTAGGGAGGGTATTTCCAGAGACAAGCCATACTCCTGGGGTAGTACTCTCACAGAAGAGGAAAGGTTGTTTTGTAAATAGACTAACAGAATTTGATATCTGTCTTTTTTGGACTAGCAAAATGACAGCCAAGAGATGATGTTTTTATTCTCATCTCTCGTTACAAGAATAGAGATGATAAGTAACATGGGTACAGCAGCACAAGCATATAAACTGACAGGAAATATATTTAGGTGGTGAGAATAGCCCTCTTGAGTTGGAATAAGGAACTCTAACTTAAGGTAAAGGATTTGAAAGGATTTGTATTAACACCTACTACACCTAGAAACTGAACTCAAGGAGCCAAACTCAATACAAAACTGGGAGAAGTGGCTGACACACCAGAAAGCTATGCTGTCATTCAGTGAGACTTAGACAGGCTGCAGAGTTGGGCAAAGAGATACCTACTGAAATTCAACAAAGGCAAGCGTAGAGTCCCACACTTAGGGAGGAATTACCCAAAACAAAGTAGAGGTTAGGGGTTGACCTCCTGGGAAGCAGCTCTGTGAAGAAGGACCTGGGAGCCCAGGTAGACAAGTTAAGCATGAGCCAACAATGTGCCCTCATGGTCAAAAAGGCCAGTGGGGTACATTCAGATGAGTGTGGCCAGCAGGTCAAGGGAGGTTATCCTCCCTCTCTACTCTGCCCTGGAGAGGCCACATCTGAAGTACCATGTCCAGTTCTGGGCTCCCCAGTTCAAGACAGACAGGGAACTACTGGAGAGAGTCCAGTTGAGGGCTACACAGATGATGGACTGGGGAATCTCTCTTATGAGGAAAGGCTGAGAGAGCTGGGTCTGTTTAGCCTGGTGAAGGTGGAGATGGCCTCTCATCAACACTTATAAATATCTAAAGTGGGACGGACTAGCCTCTTCTCTGATTCCCAGTGACAGGGCAAGGGGCAACAGGCACAAACTGGAACAGAGGAAGTTCTGTCTCAGTATAAGGAAAAATTTCATAACTCTCAGAGTGACCAAGAACTGGAACAGACTGCCCAGAGAGGTCATGGAATCTCCACTGGAGATATTCAAAACCTTCTGGGATGCAATCATGTGATGAACTCTACTTGATCCTGCTTTAGCAGCAGCAGGGTTGGACTAGATGATCTCCAGAGGTCCCTCCTTACTCCTACCATTCTATGATTAAGAGGGTCTCTTTCAATCCTTTGTTCTAAGCGAGAACTAATTCAGTAACACAGACTCAGGGAAGGGTGGCATATGTCATACAGCATAAGAGAAATGTGGAAAAGAACTGAGGTTTTGTAAAGTCCATAACCTGCACGTGAGGTGTGGACATCACAGTATATTACAATGCTCAAATTACAGAAGGCAGAGCCTAGAATTACAGAGCTGGGGTAATCTGGAAACATAACCTTTAATGGAAATAATCACTATAATTCAGAACATGTTAATGCAAAATACACATAAACTATTAATAAAAATAGGTACAGGGTTTATTTCTAGGCCATTAATTCTTGATCCAAAATGAACAAAAATGCATCTGAAGTAACCAATTTAATATGTAAATTCTATATTTTAAACAACATACAGTCTCAAAGTAAGTCTGTGAATGCTGTTACTCAAGAAAAATATATATATAGTCAGCTAAAGGAGTATAAAAAGGGATTGCAATTCTTCATTTTATTAGTGAATTTGTGGTGTTTGAATGAAGGGGCAAATAGTGGCTATTAATGAAGAAAATTTACATAAAGAGGTGCACCTTCAATTCAGTATATCAAACACAAAAAATATCCATACTCTAACTATATTGGTCACATCTGAGAATAAAATCACTTCTCTTGTCCCCACCACAGACAGGAAGGAGTATGTATCCTTAAAAATGAAGACTAAGGAGTAGAAAACTGCTCATCAGTCTGGAAAACAGGAACATCAAATGAAATCCATAGCTGCTACCAGAGGAGCAAAGAAAATCCATGATTCTTCCCCAAAACGTACACAAAGGCAGGTATCTGCTAAAACTTCTCTAGAGTGTGACTGGATTCCAATTTTAAAGGCTGATCACAGAATCACAGAATTGTAGGGGTTAGACTGACAGAAGATCATCGATTCCAACCCCCTTGCCAAAACAGGTTCCTTAGGACAGATTGCACAGGTAAGAGTCCAGACAGGTCTTGAATCTCCAGAGAAGGACACTCCACAACCCCCCTGCCCCTTCATCACTTTGGCCAACTGCTCTACAGTTGGCCATCTTGCCTGGCTAAACAACGTAGTTGTGACTAGCACTAAAACCAGACAAGGCTAATATTCAGGTGCAGCTGAGATGACCAACTGACTTCACACAATACCAAACACCAAGGGAGGATATGACCTCTGCTCAGCAACCTCTCCCTGAAGACCCATTAGTTTTGCTAACCTTACATCTGCACCCAAAAAAAAGTCAAGGTGATACAAGATAATCAGATCTTCTACTTCAGCATCACATGTATATATTATATAGAATGGGGTTTCTTTAGGCTTAAATGGAAAATGTAGATGTACCATTCAATTTACACAACAAAGGTAGCTAACTAGGCCTTTCAAGGGTGTGGACATTAAAAATAAGGTATAATTAACTTGCAACCATCCATAAACTTTTCCAGCTGCTTAGTATGTGTTTGAATACAGAATTCCAGTGCTTGGCCACCCACTGTGGGGTTTCAAATCAGCTGTTTCTTTTTTCTCTTTTGTTTTAGAAAGCAGAAGACCTCAGAAGTTAGGAGAAATTAGAGACTTCAAGTGAACCACCGAAGGAGTTTTTTACATGGAGTTGTAAAGATGGAATGGAAAAGACAGAGTCCCCCATGATAAAAAAACCTCAGCGCACCTAATTCATGTCCCAAACTTCTGTACAGGACTCAGACAATCAAGAGCTGCTTCATCAAAAAGGTAATAACTATTCCTTAAAAAGCATATCTATACTATATGACCTGGTATTGTATTAGATTGCATAGGGAAAAACTGAGCTGAATCATGGAATGGTCTGGGTTGGAAGGGACCCCAAGGATCACAGAGTTCCAACCCCCTGACACAGGCAGGGCCACCAACCTCCAGGCATGATCTAGACAGGGTTTCCCAGGGCCCCATCCAACCTGGCCTTGAACACTCCCAGGGATGGGGCATCCACCACCTCTCTGGGCAGCCTGTTCCAGCACCTCACCACTCTTTCTGTAAAAAACTGTCCCCTAATATCTAATCTAAATCTTCCCTCCTTTAGCTTCAATCCATCCCCCCCTTGTCCTGCCACTGTCTGCCCTCTTAAAAAGTTGATTCCCCTCCTGTTTCTCTGCTCCCTTCAGGGACTGGAAGGCTGCAATGAGGTCCCCCCGCAGCCTTCTCTTCTCCAGGCTGAACAAGCCCAGCTCCCTCAGCCTCTCTTCATAGGGGAGGTGCTCCAGTCCTCTAATCACCTTTGTGAACCCTCTCCAACAGTTCCACATCTCTCTTGTATTGGGGGCCCCAGATCTGAACACTGTACTCCAGCTGGGATCTCACAAGGCGAGAGTAGAGAAGGAAAACTAAATTATTTTCTTTCTGGTGCAAGGTGTTTCTTTATAGAAGCACTATGCGTTTGCCTTCTCTTTATGAATGGTGTACTTCACTTAAATCAAAAAAGAACTTTAGAACTTGAAACTTTGTACCCTTACTAGTCAGTTATCACCACAAAACTATTTAGAAGCTACACAAGTTACTATATAAAGGTTGTAAACAGGCTTACTTATACCATAGCTTCTGTTCTACTTGAAAAAGATTTAAGTAGTTTTCAGAATGGTTATCAGAATTTAAGGATCTTGGTTTTTTGGTATATTTTATCCATTCTTAAAACTAAGTAAGAAGATAATCAATCAGACCTTTTTTCTGTCATACAAGGTAGGAACTTTGACTAGCCTGCTAAACTGTAAAAGCACCCATCTTTGAGGCTTTAGGAGGGCTAGATTTTGAAAGAAAACTTCTTCAGTAGCAACATTTGTATTGTAGTCCCAAGCATTGCTCAACTACACATTAAATACATGCTTGTTTGTTCATTAAATAAGCAAACACTAAAACATTACTAAATTATGTTCTGTTACCCTGAAGAATTCTTAGTAACACCTGTCCTCCTGAAACAGAGGTTGGTAATTGTTTCTCAGGAGTGGCAAGTGTGGAATTTGAGGCAGCTCACGGATGTGAGCAGAAGAAAAACTGCCAACAGCAAGGGTGACAAGGTTCTTATTGAGGTTGCAAAATTAAACTGTGATGCACAGCATTGAATTGACACTGCAACATTTTTATTGCCCTAGGAAAGCAAATCTCATTGTAGAAACAGAACAGACAGTGTCATATCAGCACTGGGTGCCTATTGTTGGTAGCTTTTTCTGGCACTAAAGGAGACTGGCTGATGATGTCTTATGCTGTAGAGACATAAAGTATCTATGAAGACAGAAGAGTGGATAGTGTAAAAAGAAACAGAAAACACAAGAGTAGAAGCAGATCTGAAATTTCTAATTAAAAGATTAAAGATGAACCCATCTAAGAAAAGGGAGAACCCCTCAAAAAATAAACTTAATGGACAGCAAATAGTATACCATCTCAGTACCATTGTCTGCTGGCAGCAGCAAACTAGAGAAAGTAGTGCCTCAAAGCTTCAGAATGCCCAATCTTGCAGAAAGAATAAATAGCAGAGTTTGACAGACATATTAGTAAGAATAGAGTGTTAATTATTTAAAATGCCCATCTTTACCTTTGGTCACTGACAGCACTGTGCCATTTAAACAGGTTTCTGAAGTAAACATTTGATTCAGTAAATTATTCAATCAAAACCAGTCGGAGGAACAGCTTTATTTAAACTGCATTTTTGTGCTCAGTTCTGTTAGGTAATTGGCAAAGTTCAGCATCTCCACTAGACATTTTCCCTCCTCCCAAACAGCTTACCATTTTTAATACTGGAAGTTATTCATGTCTGAAATAATGTTCATTGCCATCAACATCTCAGTTTTCATCAGAACCCTGAATCTGTGCTACAACTTCATCTTCTACAAGTTATCTCCCTCGAGTCAAATATTTTTCGGGCTACCCATTTTCTCTTGCATCACAAGAAGTCCAGTGGCCACCTGTGACAAAAACAATGACACCGTTAGTCTGATTTCACAACAGCAGTTTTCATTTATTAGCTAAAACAATCTTTAATCGAGCATTTAACATCATGATTTTAAAACTTAAACCAAAACATCATCAAGAACAATCATATTCTTAAAAGGCTGATGAGATGTCCAATCTGATTATCTAAAGGTAGTTCCATTCTTATACTTAAAATTTGTATTTTAGAAAATGCACTAAGAGGGGAACTCACTCCAACTAGATTCTTACGCTGCTCAAACCAAAACCCAGGGCCAGTTTGAAAAGCCTCCAAAATAAAATCTTTATTGATAAATTCCACCCCACAGCTCTGTAATGGCTGTACTATTTAATATTGGTTTTAAAAAAATAATAATCCTAAGTATCAGAGTTCCTCAATTCTTCCATAAGTGACTTCACTCATCATACAGATTTTGGTCAAGGGTTACTCTTGAGCTCATTATTCTTTTGAGCATTCAGAGAGCTGTCTTTACAGTACTGTTTGGACTTAATGCAGATGAGGCAGATCTAGCAAGCAAACGTTATTTTCTCTCCTCTTTCATTGCCATCTCATTCACAAAAGTAGTTAACACACATACTTAAGTTTAAGCATGTGTGCAGCTCCAGTGAAGTTAACTTTATCTTGCTGCTCTGTAGGGCTCTGGGGCATCAGCAATGTCAGACTTACTCACTGGTAATAAAAATCAGTTTTAGCCACAAAACACTTGGGTAAAAGACATGAGAAACTGGGGAAAAGTATAAAACCCCAAATGGACCTAACACAGACAAGAGATGGGTGAGAAGGGGTGAATGCAGCTTTCTGCCTTGATGTGGTAGGTGCTAGTTACCAGCTTGGTACCAGCTCCTGAGTTATCCCAACTAGTGTCACTGTTAGCAGTTATCCCAACTGTTAGCAGGCAGGACAGGCACAGAAGGGTGTGGGTGAGACTGCTGGGGCTCTTCTTGACTGCTGGAGGTTCCTTCCAACACAGGGGTGGGTTGGAGGGGTAGTCAGGGCACCTTTAGACCTCAGCACGTAAAGCACCCAGGAAAAACCAACCCATCAGGCCAAGAGAACAGTGTCAAAAGGAAAAGAAAGAAGAACAAGAGGTGTAATAGCACTCAAGAGAGCCTTCTTTATTGACCCTAAGAATGGTCCAGTCCTGCAATCACTGAATACCCAAATCCCCCATCATCAAAGTGACAGGTGCGTGCTAACTGACATTTTAAGCAGTAAATTCATCTCTACAGTTAGAGACTTACAACTGCTCCCTCACCTTGTTCTTGATGCATTGTTTTTCTTGGTGAGGGTAACAACAAAGGCATAAGGATACTAAGCAGTCATTGAATTTGTGAGAAACATTACATAATTCACTTTAAATGATCTCTTCACTTTTCTGAGACATTGATAGTTTCAAGCAAAAACTCCACTTGTTGCCAAAAGTCCTAATGCTTCTTTAATCCACCTTCCCTCAGGCTAGTTATTTCATCTTTTCAGGGTGGAACTGTTGAATGACCTTTTTTCTGATCTATGAATATGAGCACTTGAAAACAAGACACATTAGGATGATTTACACCCAACTTCTTTTCAAAATGAGCTAATCTCATTCTCTTGCAAAATTAATTTTTAAAAGAAAGCACATCAGTTTAAAGTTCAAGCTGCATGAATGTGCTATCAAGAGATGGGCATGAAAATCCTTATGCCTTGAATGTTTCCCTTGAACTTTGTTTCAAAGTTAAAAGATTACAGACATCATAAACCAAATTCAGTCTCTGTGTAGGCCAGCACTGAATTGCAGCTTTTCCCCATCAGAACTGAATTGGTGTCAGGTGCCTGTCAGGTTACGAAGTCACCATAAAGAAAAGAAACAGACCAGAACTATGAAACTTATTACAAGTCAAGTACATTAAATAAAAGAGGATCCTACCAGTTGCATCATCAGCTTCTGTGTCTAGAAGAACATCTACTGAAGCCATGCTTGTGACTATGAAGGAGCCTGTAGTATCAGACACTCCTCGCTTGCTGAGAAAAACTTCTTTGAGATACTGACTTCTCTGCTTTGATCAGTGTCTTTTACTAACCTTCTGACTGTCAGGAAGGTTACACCACATGTTGAGAAGGTTTTTCTAGACCTTCCTACTAATCCCCAATGCACTTTTTAAAATCATAAATCCACAGGTTCAATTTGTAGTTATCTTCCAAAAATATTTATATAATAGAGAGTGGGACAGAGATGCAAGATGTTTTCCCCCACCAAATCCACCTTTTTGGTAAAGTGTTAAATAATCCTTATTTCTGTTAGTCCTCTCTTGCAAAGAAGGAAGAAAGTCTTCAGTGAGATACTTTTTCTTCAGGAGGCATCTTCTGTTCCTCCCTGACCTTTTTCCAGTAGAATTTTCATCCTGTGTCCTTTTTTCTCAATAAATATGCCAGCGAAAGACTTTTTAACATAGCTTGTTGCAAAATCAGAAGTTTCTTTCTTATTACAGCTCTGTAAAAAGTTGTAACTGTCTTTATAATTAGCAAGTTACAAATTAGTTGTAGGTATAAGTCAGATTATTTTCAATGTAGTATCTTCCTGGATAATCTGAATTAGTATAAACAAGATTTAGGAAACTCCTCCTTCTTCATACTCACAAATAATAGGCCAGGGTTTTCTAAACACTTATGCCTCAGCATAAGTTTACTCATCTGAGTAACCACTTCTTAATTCAAGGCCAAGTTTAATAGTGGTGCTCATGTAAGTAAAGTTATGCCCTGGCATAGGTTTCTGCAGGATTAGTCAAACCAATTTGCACGCCTTTTTGAAGGTTATTAATTACGTTCTTTCCAACATTTCCTTTTATCCACATACTAAAAATAACTTTATTTTGAAAAAGAATAAAGGTACTTTAAAACTTGTCATTTTCCCCCTAAACCAGACTATATACTATTTCCCATCTTGTACCAAGTGTCTACTTGTTTTAATGAATCCTTAATTTCAGAGGGTAAGTCAGTATCTAGTTCAAATTCCAGCCTAAAATAATTCACATTCAGAAGAATTCTCTCCTCTCCTAGCTGTAGGAGATAACTATTGCCAGTTTGCTGCAGTTGTGAACATCCACTATGACAGAAAAGGCAAGAATGAGAAATGCAGTAAGAATGAGCGAGTGAGCACGTGTTGGGATTCAAGGGGGATTACGTGAGATCTACAGTACAGAATATGCACATGCATAGAGCCCAGTGATTCAGCTATGTTTCCAGAAAACAGCCCCCACATTTCTTCCCCAGACGTATCTGTAATGCAAACTCCCCATAGAAGAGCTCAAGTATATATTTAGTAATTAAGGGGGAGAAGAGTATCACCCTTTTCCCCAGCATAGCCCCTGTAACACGCCTATCTCAACCCCCTTCTCCCACCATCTGTAAATCTCCCAGGGAACTAGGGTAGTCAAGTGCTGCCTTGGATTTCTAGAGTCTGACTCTCCTCTCAAATACATAGTATCATGATGTGTAACCCTGCCAGCTCCCATGAATGAAACTTCTGTGAATGAAAGACAGAAGAGAATTTACACCAGTGGCAACCATAGGGAGGAAAAAACAGATGTTAGTCTTTGTTTTGATCCTGTGGGTTGGCATTCCACTGTGGCCAAGTAAAACTGAAGTGTGCCATCCATTTGTATCACCTGACTTAACCTTAGAAAGTTAAACATGACACCGTTTGCTCAAGTCCACTATTAGCCACCTTTATTAGACTAACTTACAGCAAAGCTCAGGCTTATGTTTCCCCCAGATGAATTTTAAACCACTAGCCTAACGAACTTAGTGGAGTTATAATAAAGAACCTGACAACCAGTTGTGTGTGTGTGTGTGTGTAGGAAATAAATAATAAAAGCAGCATCTTAGTTGTCAGGGAGTGAAATTCTGCTTCCATTATCAATGCAGCTCTCTTCACATGCTCCCATGTTTTTTTTTCAATGAAAGATGCATAGGGTTTGAGTGCACAGATCTGGTACACGTGCGCAGCAGCTGGTCTGACATGATAAAGCAGAATGAATCTGAAGAAGTTCCTGCCTGTCTGACCAATAATCCGTGAACTAAGAGGGATTTACTCAATAGACCATCACAGAATATATCCTGTCAAAATTAGAGATTTATTTTTAAAAAACCAACAACAAAACGTGACCAAATCTGTTTTCTGTCAGATGTTTCCCATTCCCCAAAGACCTAGATAGCAAGTAGGAGGTGAACAAAGAAAATGAAATGACTGTCTCGGGGTAGGGCTTTTTTTCCGAATCCTGCCATGTCTGTAACTTAGTGTTTGCTTGATTTGAAGCTCCAACCATAATATCTGTGACTGGAGACATTTCTGCAACTCAAAGAGAATCGATCAGATGAATAGCATCCAGTATGCGGAGACACACGCTGTAAGTATAGTGGCATCCCCAGTACCATGTCTAAATCTCATTCTCAAAATCAGGCTTACTTGCCTTTCTTTTTTTGCTAGGTGGGAACTGTCGAGAGCTAAAAATAGCACCACGATTCGGTGGCGGGAGCTAAAAATACCCTTACCCGCTCGATCACCGACTCGGTAGGAAAGATGAAGAAGCCCTTGGCATCTGTCACAGCCGGTAACCACTGGCTGAGGATGAATGCGAGGAGTGCCCAGCCCTGGAGTTGCGCGCCCAGGCAAAGTTTTGCCGGCAGACGACGAGGCTACGGGACTGTGCCCCGTAGCTGCGACCCCGCAGCCCACACCACCCCGGGCGGTCCCCCCCGCCGCCCCTTACCCGGGTTCCGCAGCTTCTTGTTGCGATAGACGGAGAGGATGACCAGGAGGTTCCCCAGCAGATCCACCACGATGGTGAAGATGAGGATAGCGGCCAAAGTGGAGGTCACCCAGGGCGGGCGGCGAGGGGGTCCCTCGGCCGGCGGGTCCCGCGGGAGGACGGAGCTGTTCAGATCGCTCCCGTTCACTCTCATCTTGCCGCCGCCACCTCCCAAGGATAAGACGGGTGCCGGCGGAA
>VZTU01012568.1:38194-117404 GCA_013400835.1 Zapornia atra | reverse complement strand
GAGGCGCGAGAGGGAGCGGTGGGGATTGCTGTCTGCGGTTCTGTGGCTTGCAGCGCTCGCGGCTATTTTTAGCTCCCCTGCCGTCTCTTAATTAGGCGTGCGCCGAACTCCCTTCCCCTCCTCCCCCGTCTTTATTTAACATCGCACTCGCACGGTAACGTGAGCGCGGCGAGAAACCCCCCGTCGGGGAGCGGGTCGGTGCTGCTATAAAAAGCTCCTCGCGAAGCCGCGCTCGCTGCGGGTGGGAGGAGGGGGAGGGGGCGTCTGAGGACCCGCGTCCCGAGAGCACCACGTGCCGCCGCTGCACGGGGGTGGCGGAGGGGGAGACACGCCGCCCTGCAGCCCCCCTTTTTCCCTTCCTCCCCCACCCCCTCGGTTGCGCGGCTGAGCTGCACGCCGCAGTTACGAGCCCGGTGGGGTCTGGCTCTGCGGTTTCCCAAAAGCAGCGCGGAGGAAACAGGGAGCTATTGCCCAGCCGTGACGAGGTGGAATGAATGGGGTACCCCCTCCTGCCCTCGTACGGTGGGTGTTGCGGTTAAAAAAACAAACCCAAAAAAGGCACTTTCTTCTGACTGTAATAGTGGTACTGAATCTGGTGGCTTGCGTGGTGTAAAGCTGTTTAAAATACCTGAGCGAAACGGGCATAGGAATTACTCGCCTGTTCAGGGTAGCAGCGGCTGGGAGCGGCCGTGCCCACTGTACTCCGCTAAGCGCAGGGCTGCGGGAGCGGTCACTCCCGAAACGCTTCTCGGGGTACGGCGACATGGGAGCACCCGAAACCCCGGCTGCTGGGGGTTTTGGGGTGCGGAGGGGTCCGCAGTAGGAGCGTGGGGCTCCTCCCGGGCGGCGCAGGCAAGGCGGCGCGCAAGAAGCGGCACTGCGCGGCTCTGCGCGGGGCGGGGGAGTCTCCGGCTGCTGCCGCGACCAAGTCACGCACCGCAACCTGCGCTCACCCGCCCGCTCCAGGGTTACGCTTCTGTTGGGAGTCCTTGGTGGTGAATAATTAAAGCCACCGTTACGAGCGGTTAAGACCCGTTATGACCAAGGGTGGCTCCGCCGGCCACGTTACGTAACGGCGGCGGGTGTGATAAGAAAACCGGCAGCAGCGCGGCCGGGTCCGGCCCTAGCCGCTGGGACCTAGGCGAAGGTGGCAGCGGCTACTCGGACCCCGAGGCGCTACCGACGGCCGCGCTTTTACTCCAGGACTGAACCTCCTCTTCGGGCCCTCCGGGTGCAGCCTGCCCGCCGCCACCTCCAGCGCAGCCGCGGAGAGGCGCGGAGAGACTGGGCGGTGGCGAAGGGACACCCACCCCACCCCCCGCCCCTCCAGCCCACCACGGGTGGGCTGGGCTGTAAGGGCGGTGGGTGGGAGGGAACCCCGAGGTTTACGATTCACCCGGGGTTTTCTTGCACCACCGCGGGCAGCGGAGCACGGAACACAGCGGCTCAGCCTCCTGCTCTTGCGTGACAGCATCTGTATGTTTTTTCCCCGTGGGAGAGCGCTGATTCGCCTGATCACTTAAACTGACTCTAAACCCACTCAATATCCCGGCAGCGTGTCCTGTCTTTCCCCCGCTTCCCGCGATAAACAGCGCACCCAGGGAGATAGATGGCCCCGAGGCGAGCAAAGCCCATCCGGGGAGATGGAGAGCAGCAGCCCGCACTGGAGGGCAGATTGCAGTAGATGCACCACCCCCTTCATCGCGGTGTCGCAGTCCCCGGACAGAGGAAGGGAACGGGGGATGCGCGCACCCTCCCAGCCCGGCCTCATCCCGTTCTTCCCCCTTGCAGGTGGTCTTGCGGACAGAGAGAAAGTGGGGGCTCGTCTTTTAGGTGGATAAAAGTAGGTTATCAAACTGGGAGAGAAGATAAAAATAAGGGGGAGCCAATATCGGGGGGAACGGGGACGGGGACGGAACGGGGACGGACGACACATCAGATCAAGGGCACGCACACATGGAGACAGGCAGAACTGCCTTGCCTAGTCCTCAGTAGACCTCATCGGGTGTTTCAGTGGACGGGGAGGGGCTGCCCACAGAGACTTGTGAAGTTTCACAAGGTCAGATATTTTTAACCAGAAGGTAGAGTGGCGATGAAGATCAGCCCAGAATTTTGCTTCAAAGAAAGAGAATCTGGTCGTGAGGAGACTGCTGTCATCTGTCTCATTAGCTGGGATGTTCAGCCACACGTTCAGGATTTAGATCCACAGGGGAGTGGAGACATCACTCAGTCCTGCTTTAGTCTTGTGACAAGAGAGAACACTCTGCACAAAGGCTGCTTCTGCTGGTGAGAGCTAAGGGAAGGGAATGCTTCCCAAAAAGGGAACTGGAGAGGTCCTAGCAGAAAACTCTATGAGACCTCAGGGTAACCCAACAAGGACCAAGACACATTGAGAACCCTTGTTCTATTCCTCTGTGTGCTAACTTTGCTTCCTGGAGAATGGGAACAGCATCATACTTGGGTCAGGGCTACCTTCCCATTTCTCTTGAGCTGTCCTCCTCTCACCTTGACAGGGACACCTGATCCTAGAAAACACGCTGCTTTTTAAGGTTCCACAGGTGTTTACTCACATTTGGGAGAATTAGAGACTTTAAGGTGCCACCCAAATTAGCAGGCTGTGGAAGCAGCAGAGGAGCAGCTCTGACAAGATCAGGCTAGTTCACACCGATCAGCATTCAGAGTCAGCCAGACAGTCTTTGAGGCAGTTTGTCTGGTACTGTCTGTTACATTTTCCAGGACTGGTCTCTCTTTCCTCACATTTTCAACATTTTTTTTCCTACATAAGCATTCTCAAAGAGTAAGCAAGTGAAGTTAAATTATGCTTTACATGAAAGCAGTATAGAAGTGATCAAGGCATGAGAACAAGCAAATCACTAGGGCCAGTCACCCCCTATTACAATAATTTAAATCAGGATTGACTTCACTGTAATCAGCGAAGTTAGCAGAGATCCAAATCAGTTTTCAGTGAATTTTATTGCACAAAGAAACACAGAACTTGTCTGGTCTTTCTTAGAAGTACACTGTTCTGTCTTTGCTTCAGTTATGTTGTGGGTATGCCTGTTGCATGTCCTGTCTCTGGCCTAATTTCCTGGCTGACCTTGGACTGATGGTGCAGTCTTGACATTAGTCCTGTCTCCTGTTGACCTTACCTGGGTTCTCTGGATGGGTGCAGATCCTGATTCATCTCTTTGCCCCGTCTGGGGCCAATTAAGGCTGTTGTCAGCATCTGACTCTGCATGCTGCTCTTAAACTCTGTGAGACTGTGTTCTGGTCGTTGTGGGCACTGCCTGTGTGGTGATTTCCCTTGGCTCTTGGCTTGCCTTGTGGAGAAGCTCTTGCCGCTACCCAGCAAGGGAATGTGGGGAGGTAATAAATCCACACCATCTCTCTGAAAAGATAGGTGGAAATGTAGAAAATGTGAAGAAATTAGGAATCCAGCTGGTTCTCTGTGTAAGACAATGGAGGCTGCCTGGCAGGGGGACTGGAATATGTGGTGGTCAGAAACAGGACCAAGTAAGTATTGAGGGTGTGCTAGTTCAGGTGCCTGGTAGAGAATGGAGTGGGAAGGCAGAGGGCGTAACATTTGTCTGCATCTGGACAAGTCTTCACCAGGGTACTTACTGAGTGTTTTTCTTCCATCAGAGGCAATAGCTGGGGAGGCTGATGACAGTGTAGTTGGGAAGAGGCTGGCTGGGACACAAATCTGGGAAGAAGCCCTCAGAGGGCTGTACTGGGACAAGAAGGTAGGTAAGCTGTGGTGCCTGTGGCAGCGAAGCATCAGCTTCTGATATCCTTTATGTTCTGTTGCTTTTCTGCAGAGAAGCCCAGGAGCTGCATGAAATAAATGCAGACTGTGTTCTGCTCAATCCCAACAGGCATTTCAGAGTGAAATGTAGAAACAGTCTGAGGGTTGAGGGGGAAAGGGATGAGGCAAATGAAGTGGCAGCATGTTTCTGTGGCAGGCAGCAGTGGGGAGAGTAGGAACAGCTGCTCATTTGAATGCTCAACATTAAATTACGTGGGTGCAGATTCTGCCTGGTGCTGTTCCTTATAGTAAAGCTCATTATTTTGAGACCTTCTGAGTTCCCCCCTTATCCCGAAGAACTGTTATGACGCTGACAGATCTTGGGCACTCTAGCGAAAAAAAAACCCCAAAACCTCATAGCTCCTCTTCATTGTGATGCACTGAGCCACTTTTGTCATCGAAACTTCCAGCCTTTTGGGTTGGTCTCCTTGAGTACTGACACAAACTTGCCTGGAGAGCTGACGTTCATCTCTTGCTGATATGCCTATGGATAAACCTGTGGGACAATTCCACTTCCTCAACAGTAAAATTAGTGTGGCAATAAGTATGTCACACCTCAAATCGTGGTGGGAGATCCTTGCTCTTCATTACATCAGGCCCTTGGTTGTGATGCTTGGCTGTTCTTCCTGTCTTTTAGAGGAATGATTTTGAGCTCTGAAATTTCACCACGTTTTATTTCACGATCTGCACATCTCTTTCCCTGTTGCATCTGTGCGACAAGTCTTTTATTTATGTGGGTTTTTTCACACTAGCAGTCTGTGGCATCTTCTACCTACACGTTGTAAATCCTAAAATAACTGTGTGAATTGCATCTTGTCTACGAATACCGTTTCTGAGCAGGTGATGTAAGAGATTGATGGGAGATACGCCAGCTCTTTAGTTCCTCATTCAGCACTGCCTCAATGCACACGTTTTTCTTTCAGATCAAGCTGTTATAACAGTTCTTGTGCATCATGGGTTGTTTCTGCTTCTGGCTTTGGGGTGTCTAAGGTGATATGCGACTCACCACCTGGGTAGGACAAGGAGAAATGCTCTGTAAAAATGGAACTATGTACTAGGACTATTCTCTACCTAAATACTCTCTTCTTCTCAAGAGGCATCAAAAGAAAGCAACAGTAGCTTCTTACTGTAGAATAGCAAATTATCAAATGGTTGAAGCATTCTCCAGGATAGGTAGAAAATTATCTTTGAAACTGCAAACAGAAATAGGAATAAATCTTGGCTCATCTGTATTTTAGGGTAGCAATGTGCAATGCTACATATTGTACCTGACTTTAAAGCATGCTACCCTTCAAGTTTGATTTTAAAGGATAGTCTGGAGCTAACTTTGAACCTGGGGTGGGGGGAGGGGGGTGGAGTAGGTAAGGTTCAGGGCTGTAAGTCCTGACTGATACTTTCTGAACTCTGTAGCCTGACACCAAAGTTGCGAAGTGAGTTAATACTCAGCTTTGTCATTAGTGGCTCCAACGCTGTGTTCCATCAGTGCTTTTAGTGGTAGATCTCACTAAGGCACCTAACTTGCTATATGCAAGTATAGAGTGAGGTCACTCACCTCAGTCTGTACCTCTGCTACATGATCTGTTCCCTTGCCCTGTCCATTTCTTTGTGCAGTGATTCTTCAGGATAATGGCCCCTAAGAACTGCTTTTGAGTGGCCCAGGGAGCGAGAAGCAAAGCTGCTCCTCAGGACACCCTGCGTTGCTGTGTACTTGTGCATTGAGGGAACACAACTGTTTTATGATTTGTGACTGCCTTCTGCTTCCTACAGATCTGCATTTAAAATGTTAAGAATAAGGATTTCCATGGTGCTAGCATTTATTTATAGTGTCATGACAACATGTCACTCTGCCACCCTGCCTCCTGGGCACAGTTCCAGACACTGCCTGGTACATACCATTCACTCGCATTAACTGTAGAAGTCCAAATGCTCCAGCAATGAAACTCTGCCCAAAGGCCCAGAACATACCTGCAGGTGCAGCTTGTCAGGCTGTTGCCTTCTTGCAAGGCTGTTGCCCCCTTATTTATGCTGTTACAGTGCTTTATTATTTAGCAAACTGAAGTTCATGCTGCTTCCAGTGCCTACATTTCTCTAGCGTTCTCACTGTGCTGACCGAATGCAGCCTGTCTACTTAACAATTATTATTTTTTTCAACACAGGATTCTTACTTCATATGACAGGGAGGGAAATAACATATTCCTGCAGCAGAGCATGAAAAATAGTTTGAAGTAGAAATACAATTCTCTTTCTGGTTGTGTAATTTTTATACTTGCCTTTGAATATTCTGCTCTCTTGTGTTTTTCCTTCTCAGCTTTTAACACCTTTCAATATTCCCTCGTAGTCTCTTCTGTGACTGTTTTCTCAGTCTGAATGAATGTTTTCTTTGGCTTTCCTTTTGTTTAAATATGGAGAAGAGAGGGGACATGTTTTGAATTGAAATCACTGAACTGGAAAGGGACTACGAAAAGAATTGACTGCAGTAAAGCTTCGTATAGTAAAATCCAGCCAGAATAGTTCTTACCAAGTGTATGAAAGTGGAAAAATACAAGCTCAAAGAATGCATAAGGAAGTTTAACATAGAAATGGTTGAAATGAATGGGGAGAATTGAAACTGATAGTCTTTGGCATGAAGCTAGATGAGAATGAGCCGGGTGTGGGGTTGGATGCTGAGTGTGGGGGAATGGAAGAGGTTAACATACATACAGGGGGTTGTTGTATATAGTCAATATTCTAGTTTTAGGTTGTGAATACTTTACTGAAATCAGTGGAATATAACTTGACTGAAATGGTGGTGGCACCATTCCATGAGGTTATGCTATGGAGCACCTGGCAATGGGCCCTTTAAAAAATGTGGAAAGATGTGCAATTAGAATGGAAGGAAAAACACTAAGACTTAATCGGATTAGAAATCATCAGGGTCTGTACTAAGGAATGAGTCGTTCTGATACTATATAGAACCTCACGAAAAAGGGATCAGTAGCGTAGCTGCTTTTAAAGTTTATACAGCAAATTAGGGCTGAGCTATTTTCTTAATTTAGAGTATTATCAGTAAAGCAAGGAGCAGATCTTTGAACAGTCTCCTTGGTCTGCAGTGTTTCCAAAACTTGTTTCAATGTTGGGTCTACAAATAACTTCCTGGTGTGGGTATTTTTGGCTTGTTTGTTTGCCTCTGCCCTCTCCCCCCAATAAACACAGAGTAGGCTTGTGGATGAGAATAAGCTCATGACATTGATTTACCATTCCCCCTTCATCTATGAAGATGATAAAACTTCCTCTAAATCATCCAGGTGATATGCCACTACGACCAGTTTCTAAGGACAGAATGTGTGTGAAGAAATGGAGGCTAGAAAGGTGAAATAGGTGATTTTGTTTGAGCAGGGAATCGTGTACTGCTGAATTGTTTGTTCAGCTTCTCTTTATATTATTTTTTCTTACTGCTTTCAACAGCTTATTTCACATTTAATTTATTTTTATTTCTTACCTTTCTGTTTCACTGTTGAACAAAAAAATGGATTTAGCGACAATTTCTGCTGTAACCTGTTAATTCCCTGCTCAGTATGATGCACCAGACTTCATCCTTGTTAGTATTAGTAACTCCTCAGGTCGTTAAGAGTCATACATCAATATAAAGCCTAGCCACAAAATAAACCACAAAGTCAGCAAAGGTTACTCAATCTTCTCTGGGATCTCAAAGTCAACAAATGGGATGTTTTCCTCAAATGACTAAACAAGTATCACATCAGTGGTCCTTTTTCTAAAAGAGTCAACACATTTAGTGTTGCTCAGTAATCAAAACCCACTTTTTCAAGCGAATACAGTGCTCTTCAAAGCTCTGGGAAATATTTCCTATAGATAGCACACCCAGGGGATAGAAATGCTGTCTTTATTACTACTGTACCCAAACGTATACTTCAGAGACAGTGATGTGTGAGAGGGGAAATTCTACCTTCACAGCAAGAGCTTGACATCTCTTCTGAAGCTGCCAATCAGGGTACCCAGCTTGACGATGGCTATACTGAGGTAGTTAATGTTATTCTGGGCATGTACAAAGAGACTGTCTCATTTCCTGTGTGTGCTCAGAAAAAGGCTGGAGCACTGAAGGGAGGCCAGCAGAACCTCCTGAAGTCAGTGGTCAGCACTTCATCACTCTGTCACACTCGGCCCAGCTTGTTCCAGGTAACATGGACTGTACCTTTCGATTCCTCACACGGCCTGTTCAGGGTTGATTGTATTAATTTGATCCGCTGCTTTATGCATCCTCGTGGCAAGATGTGCATGTGGGTGTGTGCTTATCTAACAGGTACCATCTTGCAGCTTGCTTTAGTATTTATGTTATCTCCCTCCACATGTCCCTATGCTACTGCTGAGAAATCCAGTTTGTTTGACCAATTTTGCCCCAGTCCTTGTGCTTAGCCACAGAAGTTCTCTTCAGTTTTGAGCCAGTCTCACCCTGCAATGTAATATCTGCACTTGCAGTTTTTCATTTCACTTCCATCCTTAAATCCTCAGCCTGGGATGATAAGACAGAGGTATTTATTAACTTGTGCTCTCTCCTCCTTCAGAGGATGCTGTTTCATGGGAATTACTCCCCTCTTCCAACAAACAACCTCTAAAGCCTGTACAGAATAGATGAAGAAAAATGAGAAGACAGTGAAACAGGAAAAAATAAATCTGGTGATTAATCAGTCAATAAACACCACTTGCGGTACACACAGTCACTAAGTCACCATTTAAATGTATTGGCTTAGAAAATTTGACATCATTAATCCATGATTAATCTTTGACAAAATATTTCTGGTTTCACTGAAACTGTTTTGCATTCTAAAACAAGAAAAAAAGTGACAATGCACAAATCAAAACTGTCTGCAAAGACAACACGCTTGATAATGAAAAGCTGTCAGAAGAAATCTGAAAATCTTTTCCCCTGGGAATTCTGACAGTTACCATAAAGTTTATTTATTCTCACTATTTAAAAAAAACCCAACTCAAATACAAAAAGCAACTTACCCAGTTAGTCTCTGATCATGAAAATGGTAGACACTATTCACACGAGTATAATTACTTATATCCACAAGGTTTCCAGGCTAAGCTTTTATAAACTGTTTTATTTAACATAAGAATTTGTAATATTTGTATCTCAGCCTGTGCTACAATATTTAATAATCTGATGTAATGGAATGGTTCTTTTTACAGATGTAAAATTCTTTCAGAGCTCTTGAAAATATGCATGAACCTTTCTTTACCCTCTATGGAAAACCTCAACTCAAAGTTACAAAAAAATGGAAGGAATTACTTAAATTCATAGGATACACATTAAAAACCTGTTCACTGATATTTTCTTAATCACTTTTGGCTTTCAAAGGTTATAATACATCTTTTTTGTTTGTTTCAGCAAGATAGGAGTTTTTCTTGAACATAGCAGTTGAACCCCACTCATGCAGGTTCGTTGCATATTATGACAATACAGAAGAAGAAACTCTTACATAAATGAAAATTTCACATAGTCCTTGAGCAATTTACTTTACAAGCCACTTATTTTTGTCTCTGTCAAGTGTTCAGGATATATAAACAAAAAGTTAGGAGTTTGAAACTAGGATTCTGAAGTCTGCATTAGTGTACTCTTGCTATGGGCTTGTTTCATTTCTCTTGCTCTAACATATTTTAAATAAAACCTGTTGGGGTTTAATTAACTTTAAGGGTTTCTTCATTGTCTTTGTAATGCTGTTCCATTTTTGTGGGTTTCCACTTTGTATTTTCTCACATTTGGAAGATACTTTTTTCTTTCTAGATTTATAGCAAGAGAGAATTATCTGTGAGATAATTATCTTTGGAAGTTGTTATAAACAGGAAAAAAGAGGCTAAAAATCCAGAAAGACATTCTCTCTGATCTCTGATACACTCTGTTAAACAACTGGAGGCACCATAAGGGAATGCTTACTGAACTGAGTGAAGCAGAAATCATTCTGTTTTCTTGAAGTATTTAATGCCCAAAGGATCAAATTTTGCACTGGTTTGCATTCTATATTGTTAGTGGATTTTTTTTTAGATTTATTTTTTCTTTAAAGATTAAATGATGTTCAAAACAGCAAATTTGGATTTTTAGTCTATATTCCAAAGATTCAGTCCCAGGTTGATTGTGTTCCTGTAGAAGCCACTGAGTTCAGAAACACAGGCCTTCAGAAGAATTGTTAATCTTCTACATGCTGCACAGTGTGCATATTGTGCCACAAATAGTGGATCATATCTGTATATGTAACGTGGAAGTTGCGTGTCTTTATCACTGGCATTAGCCAAGGAGATGGAAACAGCAATAGTGGAAAGACAAAGTCATTAAGAATGGCAGTGTGGAACTTCTAGGAATAATTAAACCCAAATCAAGACATTATTGCTTATGCTTTGTTCAAAACTTGATAGTCTTCCTCAAACCTCATACTCTTCTGTGATTCAGCACTTGACTGCAGTTTGACTGATTTGGTTAACTTGAAGTAAGCCCATTTTCTGTGTCAGCACTTCTGCTTTCTTAAAATAAAACACTAATTTTGGCTTATTTAGGATCCTATTATATGTAATTGTTTTCAGTTTTTATCAATATCAATACGAATGTGTATTAAAATTACTTCTCAAGTAATGTTTTTAATTAAACCAGCCTTAGTTTACTGGGGAGGAGGAATCCTGGTTTGATGCCATTATATGAAAGAATGACAACAGGCAAAATGCAGTATGGATAATGCACAACTGGCATGTAAATTGTGCAGTATCACAGTAGATTCTGGCCGTGCACGTATCATTGAGGAAAATAAACAGGTTTCTTATGGGAAAGATAAAGAAGTAACATTAGTTCAAGATGCAGATATATGCTTAGAAGTGTCTCAGAAGAAAAAGCCATGCTGCAGTTAGAATTTTAAAATAAGAAAAAGCAATAACAATAGCAAAAGGATAGAATAAATAGAGAACATTTTGCCCAGGTGGAGAATCCTGATGAGAGAGAGAAGCATTAGATGGAAATTATTTTAAAATTAGTGGCCCACCTGACAAGTATTTAAGAAGTCCCTTGTCACTACCTGCAAAGACACAGATGCAGGCTTGAGTAAAAACAAACATAATAATTCAAAGAAAACAACTCCATCAAAGTAGTGATTTTTTTTTCAGCAACTAACATGTGCATAAAGCACACCTCTTTTTTTTTACCAGAAAAGTAATTTTTTCATTATGGAGAACAGGCTTAGGAGGAATGCTAAGAAATTTTCTGAGGTATTCCATTATCGTGTGACAGAGCCAACTGAATTGATTCCTGGCTTACTATCTAACTTAGTCTTCCATCCAGGGATGGATGCCTTATAGTGTCCATAGACCATTGATTACAGTATTCAATTATGCTTACAGCTGTGAAGATTTTCTTCAGATGTTCTTTGGATTTGTTTGAATTTAGATGCAGACACTATTCAGAGGTAGTACTGAGAAATTTAGCCACTAAATGAGCAGTGAAACTAACTGAGCGTTGTTTTCCACAGGTCTGTTTTACTTTTCTGTAAGCTGTTGACATCTTCTTTCTGTGCCCCATGACACTTATCAGGCAGGTAAAAAGCAGTTGTGGTTAATTGGAAGATACACACAGCTTCCACATGGTAAGAAACCCAGGTATATTAAAGTGAGTTATGTGCCTTTACCTCTGCTGATGTCTCTCTAGCTCCTGTGTTCCTTAAAACTCATAGAAAGTGCTGTTTTACATGAACTAGGTAGATTAGGTATGGGAGGTAATGTCTGAGACAGATGGAAAGCATAACTGCATAAACTCATTTTGTAAGGAATTAAAGGAAAGATGAACTTTTTAATTACAGCATTGTTTTGGGATACAGAAAAAAACCCTTAGCTCAGGTCTTGTATTAACCTAACCTTTCCTTTACCCAGGACAAGTCATTTAGTCTCTGAATGCTTCAGTTCTCCATCTGTAGAATGGAGATAATTGTATATTCTCTCTCACATTTATAAATCTTATCTATTTTAACTGTCAACTTCTTAGGATAGACACAATCTCTCATTAAATGTTTGCATTGCAGTTAAACTGGAATTGTATCTGACTGGATCCTCCAGGCAATCCTTAAATATAACCAACTACTAATGTGTATTTGACATTTGACTATGACTCAATCAAAGTCAAATCAGGACATTTGGATGAAGCTTTTGCCATTCCTTTATCTTATTTTAAAAAATCCCCACGGTAAGCCAACACCACATACACTCCCCTTCCCCCCCAAAAAACCCCAAAACCCAACCCCAGAAAACCTCACAAACCCAAGAAACAGAATGAACCTTTGATTCAGTAAACTTTTAGCTTCAGTAATAACTAGTATAAATTTCAAAATGTTACTTGCACTTGGTGAAAAGTTAAGATAACTTCAGTATTGTAGCTGTATCCCGTGAGGCACTTTTTATCCTCACTGAGTCCTAACTTGACCCTGCTCCTTGTGGAGAAAAGCTATGCTGTCTCTGAGGACACAAAGCACGAATTTAAAAAAAAAAAATCAATCCAAGAAAAACCTAAACAAACAAAAATAAAGACGTACTACAGAAAAGTGTTTTTTGCTAACAAGGTCATAAGTGATCACAGCTGGCACGAATGGAAACTCAATTGCCTTGTGAATTTTCCTCTCCTGTCTCAGTTCAAGTGTCTTTGCAGAATTTCTTAACTTTTTATTTATTTATTTTAAATATATATTACACTTAAGTACTATGCCACTGTCTAGCAGTTAAAGGTTGCAAACTATTTTGGTTTTGGGTTACTGATGAAGACTGAGCAAAGGCAAAATAAGAGAAAAAGATGCATCGAAAATATCGACGACAGGCTTTAAAACATCATGCTGAGGAAGCTAATCAGCACATGAAGGTGTGTGTGGGCTTTGTGCAGTTGGCATTGCTTATAGCTGTACTACAGGCCTTGTTTAGGGCAGTTTCACAGAAGGGTGGGCAATAAATTTCCACGTTCACCTTTTTTTTTATTGTCTACACAGATCAGTCCTACATAGCCTATATTGTTGCATTATTATAAAGAGATGTTTCTTAAATGGACAGAGTGACTGTGACTACTAACGTTTTATTTTGACAAGTTATTGATCCAGTGCATCTCAAATTGCTGCTTGGCATGGGTTTGACTTTGTCAATATCAAAGAGGCTGCAGGCAGAACAAGGACTATAATGGGCCTAAAGATCACAGAATCACAGAATTGTAGGAGTTGGAAGGGACCTCGAGAGATCATCACGTCCAAAGATTATGGACTTGATCCTGCAAAGTGTGTAGCTGACCTGCAATTAACTGCTGTGGTTCATGGTCCCATCTGAATTGGAAAAGGTTATGTGCACATCTGCAAACTGGATGAAGACAAAAGTGGGTAAAGTGTGGCCTGTCATCTGTTAGGAGTTGTGAAGCCATGGCACTGAGAGGTTGAGGTATCACAGAGTGTCTTTAGTCAAAGGCTGAGGCAGCTCTGCCTGAGGAACTCATTCAGTGCCTCAAATAACTTCTTACCTGTACAAAGAGTGCCCTGTGCCTGGGATGAGTGTCCAATACGTTGGCAGAGAGAGATTAACAAGCCCAGAAGCTTTTGAGAGGTCCACATGTATGGGAAAGACATAGTTAACCTGTTGAGTATGCATCGAATTATGAAATCGCAGCACACGTATTCTAGTCAAATGTTTAGCTGAGAGGGATAACAAACTGCAGAAAGCTTTGTTTTTCCTTCCTCTTGGAATCTCATAACAGGTGAAGGTGCAGACTATTTTATAGCTTCTGGGATTAAAAGAAAATTAAAAACGCCCAAACATCCAAGGGATGTTTGTTTTACTGAGTACTCAATTGTTTAGTAATAAGCTTGAAAAACCAACAGCTGTTGCAACCTAGTTTGAACCTAGAATTATCTGGCTGTTCGAGACTAAGAGGAGATGAGATTTGCGTGCTTATTGTTTTTTCTCATTGGCATGAGTGGTTTTAAGAGAACTGAGCTGGACATGGTCATTCTTTTAAATAATTAATTTTGATTATTATTAAATAATTAGCAAGCCCATCATAAGCAACTTTAAAGGTTCAAGTCCTTAAGGAGAATTTGATCAGAGTAATGATGATATCAGTGCTGGCATTAGAAGAATCAGATTATTGTATACTTTGTCTGGTTCCTGATACAGGAATTATATTTCTTTTGAATATTACCAAACCACAGCAGCAGCAGGGAAGTCTGCTGAGCTACAGAGTCTGAAGAGATTATCATGATCTCTGGGTTCTTGTATTTCTACAAGGAATTTGTACTGCTGCCACTTTGTCTGTTGTCAGAACTTAATCTGATATGTAAATCCATATGAACATCCTTCTTCATCACTGACATGTTGTGGTATCCTTTAGGATTCTTAGAGGGGCAAGCAAAACCAAGAAATTCAAGTTATTTAAGAAGATGATGGCAGGAATGAAACCTGGGTACAGTTATGATGCAACTGTGTAAAGGGAAAGTCCTGCACCGACCTTATGTAATCAGACATTTGTCAGCAAATTTGTCTGGATTTCTCATACCCAGAAAAGGAGCTAATCCCATAGAAGCCAGCCTTCTAGAGCAAACTTCTGGTCAAGCTCACCCTGGCAGATAAGTCCCTAATACCCTCTGGTTTTTGTCCTAGAAGTTTTGGCTACAGATGCAGAATCTTGGTCAACCCTTAGCAGCTCCAGTCAAAGTAGCAACATGGATCTACAAATAAATATCTCCTTCTCTAGTGGCCTTCACCTTCCTCAAAAATGTCCATTTTGTTGGGGCTTGTGATTACACTTTTCTTCCACTGACACTATTTTCTAATGTTTTTCTGCTTCTGGGACCATGCATGGAACTGAGTGAGATTTTCCTCACTAATTAATCAGTATCACTAACATGATTATCCAGCGAGCACTTTGAACTGTTTGATGCCAGATCATCTTAAAACTTTCCAGCTTCAAAAGCCTGTCAGTCTTTCTATCCCATTTTGTTAAGATGTTTTACAACCAGCCTGGCAGCTGATGTTAAGGAGCTGTACCCGGTTTGCTCAATAGGGTGAATCAGTCACAGCTGAGTTTTGCATCTGTAGATGGGTTCCTAACATTTACAAAGCCACCAAACCAAGGTGTCAGATCTATCCTGATTTCTTGTGAAGTTGTAATGTATGTTGCTAGCTTTATTATATTGCATTCAATTGTAATGACAAATTAATCAAAGGCTTATTGTCCTCAGTATCATCTTTTCAAGGAAGCAGATATGATTTGGAGACTCAAGATTGTTACATTAGCATGCATGGAGAATATATACTGGATGAAGTGTTTGATCAGCTTTGTGCTATCAGTTTAGTTTTCAACTAAATTTTTACCTATTGGGACTTCTGTTATGAAAAATTCTGCAGCAATAGCCTAAATATAAAAATGCAGAGATTGTGCTCAGAAGTCATCTGTGCTAGCTAAAGCTGTGTGTTAGTGATTTTTGATAACATCAGTTTCAATTATGTTGGTTAGATCTACAGTTACTTTCCTGGTGTGACTGATTAATTACAGCAGTGATTTGCTGCAAGGTCTACTGAAGGTATGTTGTTCTCTAAAGTTTATTTTTTTCTGCCATTGATTAGATCTCTGCAACTGTCCATATAACTTTTATCTCTTTTATGAAGGGATGTATTGCTTTTAGACTTATTTTCATATTTAATGACAGTAAAACATTGTTTAAAGTTGCCCTATACTTTGTATGGGGTCTGGGATGTTGCATAAATGGTGTGGGTATGATGTTGTGTACTGTGCAGGTGGACTTTGAGAATTACCTGAATTAGTACTGAAGCTGGTGGTGTGAACAGTTGCAGATAAGCTCTTTTGCTTTAGAATTTCATAACAATTTTAGTTGTATGTTATATCTGTTGTGGTTTAACCTGCCAGGCAGCTAAAATAACCACGCAGCTGTTTGCTCACCTCCCTTTACCCCTCCTCCCCAAGGGGATGTGGGCCAGAATAATGGGAAAAAAGGTAAAACTCTTGAGGTGAGATAAAGACAGTTTAATATGAGAGAAAAGAAAAAGAGACTAAGGAAAGAATATACAGTATGGTTTGCTTGCTGGCCCCCCCCATCTCCCTCTTTGCCTGACTTTTTTCATATATCTGGATTAATGGCTAACCATTGGTGATGGTTGTGATGTCTGCATCTGCCTCACGGAGATTTTGGGAAGACAGATAACACAGTAGCCAAGGGCTATCTATGCTAATGTACCCACCTGGACAGAGTGCTAACCAGTGTCCCCTGGCACCTGTGGATGGTATCTAAATATGACTATGAGCCAATCATCTTACTCCAGAAATAGTGAGCAGCCAAAGAGCTCTTCTGAGGTGACAGTGGGCTGTATGTCAGGATCTTCCCTTGAAAGGGATACCTTTCAAGGTTACTCCTCAAGGTCAAGAGATTCTTTGCTGCAACAGATCCTCGGTAAGTGAATTGGGAGTAAGTGCACTAAACTTTGTGATCTTAGCAAAGAAGTATAAAGGATTGACTGTGCATTCTGTAATCCTTTAGACATAAACCATTGACCAAGTCTGGGACTAAGACTGGATCCAGCCGCACCTAGGCTCCTCTCTGAGAAGGAGTTTAGAAAGCAAGGGGGTCCTTTCTGAACCTCGTGACTCAATTGAAGGGTCTCCCTGTTCTCTGTGCACTAAATAATCAAGATTACCTTGCCATTGAATCCTAATCACTGTTGTGTTTTTTATCAAACATTGTTACACCCTTTGTTTTATATCACTAAACATATTGTTGCCTCTCTCTTAAGAGTGAAGCGCATCCTCCTTATCTCTCCATCCATGACAGATGCACAGCACAGTTGATTGATACTCGCTGAGCAATACCCAGCTAGTTCTGAGATGTGGCCTAAACTGCTGGGCAGCTTCCCCCATATTATATGCTAAGCATGATGTCATATGGTATGGAATGCCCCTTTGGTCAGTTGGGGTCAGCTGTCCTGGCTGTTTCCCCTTCCAACTCCTTGTGCCCGCATAGTCTACTCACTGGTGGGGTGGGGTGAGCAGCAGGAAAGTCCTTGACTTGGTGCAAGTATTGCCTGGTAACAACCAAATCCAAAACTCAGCACTATGCCAGCTGCTAGGAGGCAATCTACCTCTACCCCAGCTGAAAACAGGGCAATATTGTTGATTTCTTAGACAGGTATGCACACCTTTTGGATTTATTTTTTGAACAAATTTGCAATTTCATCAGTGAAAATAGGTGAGCAACATTTTGTTTGATCCCTGTGATTTCCCCTTATTTATGTGTGAGGAGCTGACCTGTAGCACTACATTATGAGAGGTAAATACCAGTGGTTGAAGCTGTATTTATTATTTATGTAAGAGATGAGGAAATAATTGAGCTGTTAACAAGAGATTTCCAAAGTTGCATTATGTATTTTTTTAAAATACTATAGCATCAAACAAAAGGGGCAAATACATAATAACACTTCAGTGGTATTAAAAACCAAAGCTGATTTTGAACTCCAATAGCTGTGACATACAAACATATTCCACAAAAAGATTTATTTTCCTCGTGTTTATTCTGAGTTATTTGATAAGCGTTCACCATTCAGTGTTTTATATGAAACACACCAGTGCTTCTCATCTAGTTAATGGATAAAGCAATAGTCAAAGAGAAACCTTTTATTACTGTTTTGTAGCAAATTCAGCTGACGCAATAAGAAAGTGATGGAGGTGGAAAATGACTTGCCTTTTCATCTTTGAGTGTAACTTGAGGTTACAGCTAGCATGTGTGAGTGGTAGAATTACAACTATTTTTAATTGGCCTGTACAGAGACTTTCTTGTATATATCTGCTAACCTAGCAATTAACATGTGGACAGAATCCACTTAAAATAGCTTTTGGTGAACAACTATCTGACTAATAAAGAAGTCAGGCATAATATTGCTTAAAATGTTTTAATTGAGACAATTGAATTTTCAGCTGGCTTATTATAAGTAAAGAACTCTTGGAATTTTCTAAGTAATCCAGAAGCAAAGCCTGAAGTTTTGCACTCTTTCAAATCATATGGAATAATTTGAGCACATTACCTCTTTTATTTGCAAAATTTACTTAGCATTATTGGCTAATTTTGGTCAAACAGGCTACTTTTTTTATGAAGTATCTTAAAGAAATTACAAAAAAAAACCCCAGAAATTAGCTGTTTGCTGAATAAAGGAAAGATAAATAGAACAAATGTTGCAAAACTTGCCAGTACAAGCTTTGAGGATTTGTGCATTTTTACCCTGGTGTGTTGCTTTTTGCTGAGAGCAGTTTCAGAAAGGAGGTATTTGGGTTTTGTGTTTGAGCCACAACGTTAAAGTCCTTCATTATTTCTATGTGTACTTGTATATAATCTCTATAAACTTCTTTCAGTGCCCTTCTGGTTTTTGTCTAGCAGGTTTTGGGTGCTGTGAGTTTTTTCTTATAGGAGCAAATGGATTGACAGGTTGACCTACCGTACGGAAATACATCTGTCTTTTTCCCTAACACATAGATGTTACTTATGAAGAACCTGCTTTCCTGGTGTATAGGATGAGTTACTTATTTGTGTCTCTTGCTTTGATTCCTTATAGACTTGGTCATTCAGGCCCTGTTTTCAGCATTATTACTTGGGATCAGCATGTGCTTTGGGATGAGTTTTGTTTGGCTGTCACAAAGTATGCTAGATAAGAAAACTAACAAAAAAATGCAATCTGTTATAATTACCTGTAACTGTCAGAATAGAGAAAAGTAACTGTCAGGACAGAGAGAAGTAAAAAGATGCCTGTGTTTTCTTTTACTGACTTGCTGACATAAGTTATTACCAGTTGAAGGCACTCAGGCTTTCCATGATTTGACAACTTCCACTAAGTTAAGGGCTAAGATTTTTTTTTCCTATTGTTTATTATTATACCTTAATTTGGTATAGTTCTGTGGTGTCCAGGTAAAACGAGTGTCAGGCTTAGTTCCCTGTACGTTTGTCTTATGCATTGTTAGTAATCTTCTTGTCAGCACTACTAATACCTCGGGATTCGCTAAGTTCAGTATGGAGCACTGAGCTATCTTAGTGTAGGGACTGCCAGATCTTGTGATATTTAGGAAATTTTAAGGAGGAGAACAAAGAAATAGAGTTGTAATTTGAATGAGTGACTCATAAAACCCTTGGCTCAGTTATGGATACCCTCATTTAGCTGATGTGTGCCTTTTGCCTGACTACAGGTATATTGAGAGTAGCAGAAAATTAAGTTGATGTTGCAGACTTTATCCTTATTTCCTTGGGTTTTGTCACCTATAATGTGATTTGTTCAAAGGAAAATTCCATTCCAAATTCTGCTGTCGCCCTTTCAGTGGTAACTAGAATAATTTTCAGATGTCTCTCATGCTGTCATGCTTTTATTTCCAGACAGATAAAACTCTGGGCAGTAGTGGAAAAAAGGAAAATTTTTTTCTTATTTAAATATTCTTGAATCTGGATGCCTGGGGTTAATATAATCTCTTCCCAATCTAGTGAAGTCTGCACACAAAATATCAATAAATCTGATGGAATTGATCACTACCTCACAGAACTGGGGCTAAAGCATGGGTGGGTCTTCAGGGAGAGAACAGAGACTCTTTTCTCCACAACCTTCTTCCCTATATGGTTTTTGCAGCAGTGGCAATCGCTCCTACAGTGCAACACAGAAAGAACGAATGGAAAACTGTTAAGAGAACAGTTGGGGCAAAATTGCTCTATCTTCCTAATAGACATACCCATTACGGATGAGTTCAGAGATTATCTGTGCTTTATTTTCCTCTGTGCGTAGGAAAGACAACCTAGATTTAGAGAACTGCCTAGGGGTGTCATGAGCACAGTTTTCCAGTGTTAGACGTGTTCTAATGCTCGTTGAATGAAATTCCACACTTGAAAAGAAGTCAGTTTTCCTCATCGAGTCACCAGCTGTTTAATGTCTTTTCTCTGCATGACTTGGTTCAGATTAACCTGTAATTGTGTGACCAGGTTGGGTGTATGTGTGTCATTGCCTTGAATGAGCACACATTGTGTGTTTTAGTTGCACAACTGGCTTATTTCAGAGATAAGTTGGAGGAAGCAGCCCAGAAAATGTTCTTACTGAAGCACAAGGTGGACTTCAGTGTAGTGGAATCGAAACTTCTAACGAAGATGACAATACACATTTCCAGTCTGTTGAAAAAAATAAGGAATGCAAAACCTACTGTCTGCAATGGGTAGTTCAGAAGCAGAGGAAGGGATTTTTATCATTTTGTGTATGTCTGCTTTCTCTAAATCCCATTGAATTTGAGCAAAAAGCTGCTGAGTTTTGGGTGTATATGTAGTGTGGCAAGGAGAAGGGAACCTCAGGTTTATGTGGAGCTTGGTGTTTGTTGGAAACCTGGGTAAGGGTAGTTGTTGAGGGTGAGGAGAGACTCTGTGGGCTGAGTACTTTACTCCCTGGAGATGCTTTTTAAGGGCAAGTGATGGTTGGGGTTTTTTTTTCTGTATAATTCTCAAAGGGTAGCTGTGGCTTCAAAATTGTCCTTTTGGAGATCCAGCAACACAAACACACAGTATCATCTTTAAGTGAGCACAGCATACTGAGTGTAATGCAGTGTATAGAGAACATCCATCCCCTTCCTTTCTCTTTTATAACTTGAGATTACTGCAGCATCTTCAGACTTGCCAACTGTGGTGTATGTTCCTGCTGTGTTTAAATGAGCTCTGTGTCCCTGCTTAAAGCTATGATCAATAGTGGGTACAAAAAACCCAAAAAGATGATGTAGGTGACTGGACTTCAAGGTGACTTCTTTGTGGACAGTACTGCCAGGGTGACCTACTACAGAGGGAAAGGAGGCAGATCTCTCAAAACATGCAATTCCTGTCATGCTATAAGGGGTGGGATCAGCTTGGGCAGAAGAGGTCTTGGAAACCCTGGTACAACTCTATCAGGAGGTCAGTTGTACTGATGTCGGTATTGCAAGGGAAGTAGTTCAGTGACGTAAAAGAGGTGGGATAAGCCCTGGATAGGTGTTGTGTCCTCTTTGATCCTTCTGCCTCTTCTGGCATATTATTCCTAACACCTATCCTGTTGCTTTTGCTAACAATAGCAAATGAAGTAATGTTATAGTTAATAGTTTATTTTCTCTATGGAGATTAATGGCTTTAAGAGCAATAAAGCGTTCTTGTTACCAGTTTGAGAGTCTGTTATGGCTCTTCTACAGTGGGCTAGTTAAGTCCTGGTTCTGATTAGAATGGAGAAGTTCTTCAAATGGATTTTAGATATATGGCATATGAGCACAGTGGGAATATGCATCTTGCAATCCTTTCTCTACAGCCCCTCAAACCATGTGAGCTGAAAAACAAAGAGGTAGAAGTTGTCAATGAATTGAAAAAGAAACTCCTATGCTGTGTGAGAGACAGTTTAAATTCTGGAGACACTTATGCATCTAAATCTGGACAGCTATTGTATTTAGACATTTTTTAAGATGGGGGGACTAGGGGAGAAAAAACTCAAGTAAATGGCAAAATCAGGGAAACAAACCTAGTATAAATAGGTATTTAATCAAGAAGACAAGTGTTTTCAATCTGTATTACCCGGTACATTATTAACCTTGTATTTTCCTCCAGAACTCTGGAAGAAATTTTAAACTATACCAGATGAACCTTAAAGCTTAGATCAAAATGCATGACAAAGTTAAGAAAAATCCTTAAACTCAGCCTTAACCTTACTGCATCATGTACTAGAAAAAACAGTTTCTGTTGGAAAGATTATTTGCTTTCCTAAATCGCTCCCAGCGTAACACGCTGCATGCTGCTATAGGCTATCTGTTAACATGAATAGTATAAGGTCAGAGCTATGTTATGGACTACACCAGGATGCTTTTATTTTCAATCTGTTTGCAGAACAAACATGGTCTTCACATTTACGAATGGCAGCTTGTATTTATAAGAGCTTATAAAGAGAAATAATCTGTATCACTTTCTTTTTTCAATCCTGTTATCACAGAAACCAGGTTTTGTCCTTTGCTGAATACACCTGCCACATAATAATTAGTGCTCAAGAAATAATAAATCATAAATATTTACCAAAAAATGTACCACTTAATTTCCTCTTCCTACTGATACCTTCCAGAATCTGTAGCTCTTCACAAAGCAGATGCAAAATCAATGTGAATTCCCACTGAGAGGTGTCAATGTCCAGATAGCAGAGTGAGACTCCAGGTCAGGTGCTCCGCTGCGAAGTGTCAAACACAGCAAATACACACCTGAATCCTGTGGGGTCCATGCTGTTGTCACTGCTACCCAGGTAGGGGATGTGTGTGTCTGAAAAGATGGGCTGAGCAGGTGGCAGTGGGAGCAGCAGAAGTTGAAGGAGCCTGGTGAGGAAGAAAAAGGTGTGGATGGACATGCTTATGTGCTGGAAGGAATAGGATATTTGTCTATAGTGTCTTACTAGGATTAAATTTCTGCCGTAGTGCAATCTCCTGTCCCTGGACAGGCATCTCTTAGCTTGCAAAGAGTGTGCAGGTCCAGTCAGGTTTGTCTATGGTGAAGCAATTGATGATTTGCAGATGTTATGTTCAAGGAGAAGGAGGGAGGATATCTTCTTCCACAGTGAGAGAATGAGACAAGGACCTCATTAATTACAAATTAGGAGGAAGGAGTGCTTGAAAGGCTCCTTCCAACCAAGACAATTTTATGATTCCAAATAAGGTAGATTCAGGGTGGGGAAGGTAATGCATCTTTTCTGATTGGATGCCTCTGAAAAGAAGGAAAAGACTTCCAAAATATTTGTGGGTTACAGAACTATAGCAATGCCTCACTGATTTAAAAAGAGCCACAGAGAAAATGATGTTCCCAGGAAAAATGGGAATTCACTTATTGCCCTCTAAACACCTGTGTTCTTTTAGCCCTGTCTGTCCCTCTGCAGGTAGGTAACAAACTAGTGTGGGAAACAGAGTCTTGGCTTTGTGCTCAGCTGCTGTGTGAGGTGGACTCCTTGGTTGGGCTTGTTGCAATGCTGAAGGCTGTACAAGAGCAAGGTGGTGGGGAGATGGAATTAGGAGTAGGAGGTGAAGGGCAATGGGAGTGACTCCAGCATAGTGCACCAAGTGTGTTTGATGCTGGGAGGGTTGAAACATTCTTGACTTCACTTTGCAGCCTCATCCAGAGCTGTATTTGTCTTTTGACTTTGGGTCAGTTATGGGGCTGTCTTAGTGGCTCTGGGGTGTCTCAAAAGCAATACCCATATATCTTGTGAGACTGTCTCAAGATGCTCTCCTAGAACAGCTCTGTATCCTTTCTTATAGAGGAAGCCCGTTGGGCACAATTTATCTGTAAAGAAGGTACATAATAGCCAAATGTTTAAGAAAAGGATGTTTTTCCCTACTTGATGTAGTTGTCCCTTGCAACTACATGTTATCAAGAGTTAGTTCTTTAAAAATATTGCCCCATTTTTTGTCTTTATTGATTTAACTTTCTTCCTAGCGGACTGTCTTTTATTACTGTAGCCTTTCCTCCACCTCCATCTTTGTATTTGCTTTTCAAGGTAATTTTCTCCCTCTCTAAATAAGTATTCTCTGTGCACCCTGAAGTGTGCTATTACAATACAGTAAACAGATATCTTTCATGATGGTGCAGAGGATTAGCAATTACAGCAAAGAGCTGATGAAACCCTGAAATGCCTTTCACCTCTTGCTGAGCAATGCAGCATGTTTAAAAACCAAAACAGAAGCTATTCCAAAGAAATGGCATCATACACAAAAAATGTATACTTCTGGGGAGGGGGAAAAAAACCCACCCAGAAATATTTAACTTGATATTTAGTCTTCTAAATGAGGCAACCACTTCAGAGTATGTACAATACAAATCCTATGTTGTTTACAACTATTAGATTGCAATTTCAGGAAAACCGTTCTGCATTTGGTGTCCTGTGGAACTGTACAACATATCTGGTGTGAAAGAAAATGTGTTGTTAAACCCAATGAACTGTATGTTTTGGAAGCTGAATCAGTCACAGGGGACTTGATGTTAAGATTTCTGAGGTTTGTTTGCTGCCTGACAGAACTGGAAAGTGGTGAACTTTCAACCTGATTCTAAGTCAGTATATATGGGGATGAGTAAACAAGGGCAGAGGTGAACAGTTTGAGAAAGGGAACTCTAGACAAATGTCTCCATTAAAAAATGTTGTTAAAGGCCGACCTGTATCCATATGAAGTAAATATAGGAAAATATATTATTTGACAAAGTAGATGGGCCTAACAAGGGGATTTATGGGGCAGCGAGGCAATAATGAATCTTCAGGGATAATGTGGTGCTGCTTATTGTTCTGTGAAGACTGCAGATACACAGTGACAAGAAGGATGTGTTCGACTTGGAGATTAGGCAGGGTGGGAATTTGAACTGTGGGATTGAGGTTGAAGGGAACACATCAAACACATCAAGGCTTCAGGTGAACTGCATCACATACGCTTGGAAGGGGATTAGTCTGTCTTGGTTTGACATCTGTCTGTTTAGATGGCTAATAAAGCAGAGGACTTGTTTAGGCTTGTTGTTAAGCAGCTTGTGCACAAGTCTGCTACTTCTTCCCTTTTAATCCTGCGCAACAGAAGTCACAAAGTGCTGTTTGCTTTCTTCCCACCCCTCTGTCCATGCTGTCAAGTAGACTTCAGATCACTGCTGAAAGCTCACTTCCATGAAGCTTTGCATTAAACACCACATGTTGGTATGTAGGGGTTAATAAGAGTGGTCATCCTCAGTGCCCTGGCTGCACCTGAAGGGTGGGGTGAAGATGTGGGGAAGGCTGCCAGCATTTGGAAATGGACAGAGAGGAGAAGGTTTGCTGGGGATAAGGCCTTTGGCAGAGGTGAGCTGCAAAAGGACTGCTTGTCTTGATGGAGTTGTGTGGAAAGTGAGAATCCTGCAAGGAGCTAAGTTGCTTTGGGGGCTGACTTGAAGGGAGCTCAGTCAGCAGCTACCAGGTGGGCAGCACAGGAGGCCGGGTGATCAAGGGATAAAATGCTTTTTTTTTTTATTTTCTAATTCAGCCTTCCGAAAAGGAGGCAGAGAAGAAGATGGATATCATTTCAGGTCTCACTGTGTCTTGCTTTAGTTGGCCTTATTACTGTCATTTGTCATCATGTTTTTCAATATTGTTTAATGAAGCAGAGTCTGGACTGGCTATGGTCCCTCCTAATGCCCATGTCCAGTCAGTCTGCAGTGTTCAGGTCTCTGTGTGGCAGTTTTATGACGAGCCTTTATTAATTTGCTTTCCTGTTTAAATCCTCATTACTTCAGAGGAATAAGGTGGTCACTGTTTGATCCTTACTGATAACCAATCCTCTAAAATGGGAGGAGGGACCCACTCTGCAGCTGAACCAGTATGTTACTGGTAACAAACAGGAGTGTGTGCTGCAGTTCAAACAGAATGATGTTCTGTAATTTTAGAACTTGTGAGTATTGTGTTAGGTAATTCTCGTCCCAAGCAACTCTGAGCACAACCAGGCACAGAGACGGGAAGGCTGGGTGTGGCTCCTTCAGCCAGAGAAGCTGACAACTCAGCTGGTCCAAATCCTAAGTCAACAGTAAAGAGAGAATAGCAGAGACATCTTTGAACTAATAATTTAACACAAAGAACTGCTCTGGTGGTGTGATCACAAGTTGAATGAGAAATTGCAGTCATTTTTAAAAAAATTCATTTATATTTTAATTCTAGCTGGGAATAAATGCTTTTCAGAGGCTTCAGAGAATATTTATTTACACATCAGCTTCAGACTGCAGTTCCCTTACCATCATGCTGCCTTGGTAATAGAAATAATCATTAAGGCAGTGTTGCTGTAGGTGTGTTGGATCAGATATGTGCAGTGCTGGGTGATGAGCTCTCAGCTGTGCAGTCTGATGTCATCCTAAGATCTGAAACACAGTGGTCCCTTGGGTGTCTCATCTGTCTGGTGTCATTCAGTGTCAGATCCTGTGTTTTGACTGTGACTGCAGCTCTCAGTCACATTACTTTTAAGTCTTTATGTGTGTGTTTTCCTTAGGGAAGACTTTTTTTCTGTGCTAACTAGTGCACCAGGCAACCATGGCAATCTTGCTGTGCGATACCCGGTGTCACTAATTCAGGCTGGCGTGCCATCTGCACCGTCTAAAGGTCAGTCCGAGTGTTGCTTGTAATTCTGTGGCTGCCTAATAAACAGAACAGTAGAGGTACACAGACTCTTGTTCCCTGAAAACAGTAGCAGTAACCCAAATCTCTTCTCCCTAAAATAAAGCATGTCTCACTCGGAACAAATGGCATGCGCCTTAGAGCTCGGGAGCTGCTGCTGCATTTTTGAACACTCAATTTCTCTGCTCTGATCTCATGAATTTTGCTTGATGCTGATGCGTGCAGGGCTTCCCAAAACCTCTTGTTTTGATTGTAACGGCGAACAGCGGCCCCTTGTGATGGCAAGAGAAGGGCCGTTGCATGCAGGGTTTCCACAGGAGCAGCGCTGGTCAGAGATGCTCCCCAGCTGCTGCGGAATGGAGGAAGCTGAACTCTGGGAGGTGGTTCCGCTTCTGACCTCCAAGGGCTGCAGCAGCGTTAGTGGGAATCGATGGCAGTGGGAAGGGGAGAAATGGTGATAGAGGGACTCTTGGAGGTCTGGCTGCCATGCCAGGCCACCGGCTTCTCCACATACTGAGCTCCCACAGGGATGCACTCCAGAAAAGAAGCGACTAAATGAGAGACAGAACTGGACTTGTAGAGGGGAAGAGATGTGAGGAGGGGTGTTATCTAGTCTTGTAAAAAGAGATGGGTGGGAAGGAAGTGGCTGATAAGCAGTGAGTGCTATTCTGGGGCACTGGACCCTCCAGGAACCAGTTGCAACTAGAGCTGAATCCTTGAAAAACTCTCCAAGATTCCTGTTGTGCTTTCTGGTTTTGTTTTTTTACTGGTCCAGTAGTGTACTGTGAAGGAGGAGCACTTTGTAGCAGTGAGGTCTAACTTACATAAGGGAGATGATGTTGGAGAAATGTTCCACCTTGTCAGGCATAACAAATATTTCTCCACATGCAGTGAATGTACCTGTGTGTTTTGAGTTGTATGAGCTGCTCCTGAAAGTCTCAGGAGGAAGCACTCATGGATAGGTCATGAAAGAACTGGAGTTGGAAAAAGTAGGGAGGTCTCTGGGCTTTGAGTGCTAGTGTTAAGGTTACCAGTGTTTTCCAAATCTGTGGTGTCAGTACTATTGTGTTGCCCTGTGATGCTGTTGGGTGCTGATCTGCATTTGTCACATCCACACAATGAACGTGGAACCAAAATACAAAAGTACTGGTGGATAAAATCTTGTCAAGTCATAAGTGTATCTAACAATAGTTATTAGTTTTACAGAATGTGTATTTGGCTTTATAAATCCTAATGAAAAGGCACTTTACTGAGTTTGAATTAATTTCTAGTAAGTGTATAGCGATCAAAGTGCTCAGGGGGAATATTAGGAGGAAGCAAACTTTTCCTTTAACCTATGATATTCCCTGAAAGGGAAAACAACCTCAATCTAGTATTAATTTCTGCATTCTTATAGTCTGTGTACTGTGAGATGCTGCATTATTAACTTCAGGCTGTAGAGTTTGATAGCAGCTTTACCTGTTTTACTGGCCTTTGATTTATGTTTAAAGTTAGTTGAGGGAGGGACAGAAGAAGTGGTGATTACAGCTAATACTTGATGTAGTAACAGAGGTTTTTAATTACAACTAGTGCTTTGCTGCCTGTGGCTTTGTCTTTTTGGAAGATTTGAAACTGCAAATTAACATTGACAAAACTACTCAAGAGCATTCCTGTCGCAGTTATTTCTGCAAAGGTTTGTTTCTAGTGGAGGAAAATAGATTTCTCCAGTGCTTTGTTACCTTAGAAAGGTGTAGAAGGAACTCCACTGTAGGACGTAGCTGACAGTATTGCCATACAGTAACCAGGATGAAAAGCAATTTCAGAAACAGGGCAGTAAAAATAACTTCTCCCTGGTTCAGACACCAAACTGAAAACTTCATTCAGCACAGCCACACGAAAGCTCCTGTGTCTTGCTAAAATGAACACTGAAAGAAACAACCCTTAAATACCCTTGGGCCAAGTGGACCTTTAGTTCATCTTGGAAGGAAAGAGTCTTGTTTCTTTTATTTAACAAAATGCTGAAGGAACAGAACTGAAATAATTCATAAAAGCCAGGAGAAGGCACTAGTATAACTCCTCCACACCTTTATTCAGTGCTCTGAACTGCTGAAACAATTGACAATTGCTGAAACAATCGATTTTGTGGGAAACACTGATTAAATACTGCTTTATGTAAAGCAATGTTTTCCATTTTTTGCTTTCAGACTCAAAGCTGGCTGCTGTGTACCTTTGTCTTTGGGAAATACTCATCTGGTCATCTCTGGGTAGTGATCCTAATATTTTTACCTGAACCTGAATTTCTGAAAACAGAAATGTGCAGCTTTTGTCCCCTGATGTTGACTACACTCCTGATGTCACAGTTGCCTGTATGAGATCTGCTTTTAGACCAGCTAAACCCAAGTTGTTTGGATGCACATTTTTGATGATGATCACTTTGGCAGGTGTTCTTTTGTCTCTTATGTGTAGGAACAAAGAAAACATGAAAGGATTGTACAGAGAATCTGCAAATGCCCAGACAGGAGCCACGTGATTCAGTTCAGTTCTCATTTTACAAGCGATGGACCAGATTGTCCAGTTTGACAATATCCATTTACTTCTTTGCTGCCCTCAGTATTTGCATTCTTCCCTAAATGCTGTGTCCATGGGAACGTGGTACTTGGTTCATCTTGTGTCTTTGTCAGTGGTTGGTCTCATGGTCCTGAGGCAGTTTTGGCTGTGTCCCAGATAGCATGGGCCTCTGGACCTCATGTGCTCTGTGAGTGTTGAATCAGTGCCACATTGTCTTTGCTGCTGCTGCTTCTCATTCATTAATATCCTTTTATTGTGAGATTTTCATGGCAAGACATTGGAAATTTGTGAAACGCTTCAGCTTTTCCCATGATGTACATACATGCAATGGGGAGAACATCTGCTAGTCTTGCATTCTCCAAGGTTCCTGGTACACCTTGATCTCCCACAAATTTTATATTTATAGAACTTTCTGCTTTTCGTGTGTTTGTTATAAAACTTTAATTTTTCATGTTTTCACTGTTCCTCAAACACTTCTGGATAACCTTTCTCTGCACTGTACTAGCCAGAGCTTGTTCCTTCTTATTTTCCTCACTTCTGTACTTCAGTCTCCTGGAGTTTGTAGCCTTCCTTGCTTTGCTGTTTTACCATACCAGTCTCTCTTTTTTTTTTTTGTCTTTCAACTCTTGTTGAGATGAACAGTACAAGCTTGCTGATATGACATCTTTGTAAAATGTGTGCTCCATTGTAAGAACTGTCTTTCAGCTGCCTCTTGACTCTTTGAAAAGCTTGCTCGCTTCTGTGGTGGTCAGATGGTTTTGATCATGGCCATAAGAAGTTTCGACTTTGGATGCTCCTACAAAGTTTAAATTTAAAACTTTCTTTTGTTAAAGATAATCTTCAATTATTACTCACTGGGTGATGCATATTGCAAAGGGCAAGTTCAGGAGTTGCTTTTGCTCTTAGGGGTGGTTTATGCTGGGGAGAAGTCACTAGCAGGGACGAGGTTGAAAGATGGCCCATCGTGAGGGTGTTCATGAAATACCAACACACAAATGAGAATCACAGAGAGGAAAGGTACCCTACCTGCCTTGAGGTATGGTACTATACAGTTAACCTTGTGATAAACAAATGGTATGTTGGAAGCATGGGACAATGAAGACGTTAATTGTGAGTTGCTCCAAAATCCTCTGTTCACCAGAGGATTCCTTCTTCAAGTGATTAGGGTGAGATTTTCTCCAGGTGATCTCTTTATGCTTCCACAGTGCCAGGAATCTCAGTCACCAGGAGTCTTAATTTTGCTTCTGTTTATACATAAATAGACTTGATTTGATTCAGTAAAGTAAAATTCTTTCTGATTTAATGGGAAGCAAGATTAACAGAACTGCTCAAAAGAAGAGTGGAGCATGATTGTTCTTGTGATCCAGACTGACAGAGGCAAAGATCATGTAAGCTTTTGGGGTTTTTTTTAATGTCAAGGGATTAAAATTTTCTCATCTTTCAGAATCTGTAGGTTATTGGTCATTAATGGATGTCGATGTGTTTAGCTAATCTTAATGGCAAAGCCTGCATAAGCAGGGTATAGAAACAAGGTAGTTTCAACCTGGCATGCTAGTCCTCAGACATGGACTGAACTGTTCGATATCCCCTCTGTGCCTACACCACCCACTTTTACCATCTCTAGAGAGAAAGAGAGAGAAAATCTGTTTGTTTTGAAAGCTTTCTGGAAGACTCTAAGCCTGTTGTGAGAGATCAGCCAAGCTGGACACTTGTGAGTGTGTTTTCTTTTTAACTGAAGAGCATTCTTTTCTGTACGGGGCCCTAAAAGGGATTGCTTTAAACACATTTCTAGCAGGGCAGTTAAATGGAGTATGAATACAGGGGGAAGATCCTTCTGCCTTTTCCCCAGGAAAGTGACTGGTTATAGCCTAAAGGGAGAACCTCCCCCTAAAGATCAGGGCTGCTTAAAATAACATGCTTTGCTCTGGATATAGAGAAATAATCCCTGGCATTTAAAGTATGGTGTAACTGGTGTGCTTTCCTCGCCTGAGGGGTGACTTGGTAATATATGGATCCAGGTATGGTCTGAGCTGTGTGTCAGCCTTCTAATGAGGGACCTTTTCTCCACTTAACAGTGAGTGTGGATACCATTGCTTTCTGGGAACGTGAATTCATCCCTCCTGCGTGCTTGTGCTGTGGGGGCAAGAGGGGAGGGACCTGTGCTGACCTGCAAGGTGGCTGTGGGCTCCTTAGTGGGGTTTTGGCAACGGGGTTTATTAACCTCCACCAGAACTAAGGAAGTGGAGAGGCAATGAACTGCTGTCCCCATGAGACCCAGGAGGCTTAATCATACATCTGCCTCACTTCCTTGTAATGATAAAAAACTGATTCTAGTATTTTTAGGGTGGCTGATAGGACAGTCACAGCAGAGGTACAGTGGTATGTATGGATTCTAGCAGCCCTGTTAAAGGGAAATTATATTCCATCTTAAGAAGGCTGTGAAGGGCAGTCTGGAAAGGTTTACTAGCCCCAAAGATGGGGTTTTAACTTGAGGAACATGTATCTAGCTCTCAGAAAAGCTTGCAGGCTGAGCAAGAATTAGCCCACACTAAATCAGAGGAAATCTCTAGGCTACAAATTTAGGTGTCTAAAATACCTAAGACATGTCCTACTGGAAGACTTTGAAACGGTTAAAATATACTTTCTTGGACTTAAAGCAAAACCTTTCTCTGCCTCAGCTGCTCTCTACTTACAATGTCTGCCTTCCTCTGATTTTCAAATGTCCTCAACCATACTCCTGTGCAGTCTGGCTCCGAGCTGATAAGTTGTTTTAATTGTGTGTGGTGTGGTGGCTTTTTGTGTTTGGCTGTTTCTTTTTATCCCTGTTACTGTTGTTTTGTTGCCTTTGTTTTCCCAGGACACTGTGTGCATCTTGTCTCTTTTATCTCTGCTGTTACCCAGGTTAGATGGCTTTCTGGGTTCTTCAGCACGTGCTCTCAGGGTGGGCAATGAGTGTGAGATGTGGCTTTAAGCACAAAGTCTCTAATCTCAGGCAAAGTAGGCTTTGTTCTTCTGCTTTCTAGGTGTTTCTAACAGCTGCAGTGAGTTTCTGGAAGTGAGCCCTGTGAAATTTCAGTGGGACAGAATAGTGTTTGACTTGAAAATGAAGTTCAATAAATACCATCAAGCTCCAATTATTAGGATAACTATGTTGGGTGTTTTAACCTTTTTCTCTGAGTTGAGGCTTCTCCCGCAGTGAAGCTAAAAGCAGAAGTTCCCATTATGTGTATGGCCACTGCAAAGCTTCCATTGTTTAACAGGAGGCATTTGAACTCTAAGTTGTAAGTTTAGTCAGAGCTTCAAGTTCTCCAGAGAAAGATATGAAATTGGAAAGCAGAAACTTTTTGATGCAGCAGCACCATCTTTCCCTTTGTATTTCTTCAAAGTTCAATGTGAGCTCTGAAAGCAATTCATCCTGCTTAGCGTGTTTTCCAAGCAGTACCCTGGGGATTATGTGAATGAGTCAGACTGTCATTAATTGGGCTTCTTGGTGCTTTCCCTCACGCTGGAGGTTTTTACTCCAAACATACAAGAAAATAAACTGAGAAATGATCCTGTGTAGCAAAAAGCTTAGGAAGGGCATATGGCTTGGCTTTGATAACTCTTTAAATGTAACTGCTCTTGTTATAATAGTCGCAATGACATGTTCTTACAGCCTTGACTGCTGCAAATGCCTTTTTTTGTGTGAAGCTTTATTAAGCTTGTGTCATGATTGGAATGCTTCTGTGGCTCAGATTTAGCGATGGATGTTGGGCACAGGCAATCAATGAGCTTTTGATTAACGGCAAGTTCAGAAGTGTATTTACCCTACGTGAGGGGAAAATAATTCTAATAAGCTTTCTCCCAAACTTTTGTCTCTGAGATCAAAGCCAAGAGCTCGTTTTCCTACTCTGCAGCTGTACTGGATATTGTGCTGTGTTCCTCTGATTCTTCTCCCCCACTCCCAGCAGTGGAAACATGAGTAACGCTGCCAAAAATTGTCTGCTTCAGCGTGCTTGGTTAATGGGACTTCAGCTTTTTAATGTTTTTATGAAGGCTTGTGTGGGCTTGAAAGCAGTTTAGTACTAGAAATTGGCAAGAGCTAGGAACAGAACCAAGGCACCCACCTCTTGGCTGGCTGACTCGTGCGTGGAGCGTTTAGAGCTTAGCTGTGAAGTGCACAGACTCCTTGTGTGGAGGCTCCGGGTACCTCGGCGTGGGAGTGAGCTGCTGTTTACTGTACAGGGCTGTGACCTTGGCAGAGCTTGTGGGTGCCATCAGGAGTCATCCCAGGCACCTCAGAGAACTTTGAGCATGGGTCTTTGTTGGCAGACAGGTGTCAATCATGACGCCTGACAGAGCATGGACTAACCTCTACAACTGTCTTCAAGGGCTTTACAGATTCAAGGTAGAGGTGGTGTATCTCTTTCACCCAGTACCCCCCAACAAAAGGGTGGGGCTTGTATTTTGCAGTTAGAGATTGAATTAATGGGTGCTTTGGCTGGAGTGGGTTCAGGCCAGAGCAGGGAATGGAGGACAATCAGTTTAAGATGTATTTTATGCCAAAATAGAACCTGGAGGACCAAACCCTTGTACTCCCTGGTTGTGTTACTTCTTCTAACTGCACAGCATAGTTTTGGTTGGAAAAGACTTTTAAGAGCATCAAGTATAAAAAAACCAAACAAGCAGTTACTATCCTGGAGTTCTCAGACTAGATGCATGTTACATATTGACTGGCTGCTGTTGTTGCTCTCAAATACTATTAAAAAGGCAGAAGTGCAGTTTTTCCTGTGCTCCAAGGAAAAATGATGACATTTTTATGAAATAAAATTATTATGAAATAAAATGTAGATTGGACAGAATAGCAATGAGTTTGACTCAAATCTGCTCAGTAAAACTTTTATTAGCTCAAAAGTATTTTAAAATTGAAGAAATAACTTCTGTACAAGACAGGTAGGTAGACTGAGTCTAGTAAAGGGCCAGTCATTAAGGGACTGGAGCCTCTTGTGTGAGGAACGGCTGAAGGAGCTGGGACTGTTCAGCCTGGACAAGCTTCAGCGAGGAATGTATCTATGTTTAAATACCTGACATGAAGCTGTAAAGAGGGACAGAGCCAGGCTCTTCTCAGTGGTGGCCTGCAGCTGCACGAGGCAATGGGCACAAACTGAATCATGGGGAACTGCATCTGAACAAGGAACTCGTACTGTAGGGGATGATGAACATGGGAATGGGTTACCCAGGGAGGTTTTAGGGTCTACACCCCTGGAGACAGTCAAGAGATGCCTTCTAAACTCAACTATTCTGCAATTCAGGGTATTACTTTAAGACCTTTTAATATGGATAGGGCAATTACCCAAAAGCTGGGAGATTGAGCTTGTATTTGTATTTAGCCACTTTCTTAGAAACAATCTGTACAAGTGTAGCTAGGTAAAGCATATTAACAGTAACAGTGAAGACTTGAGTGTGTGACTTCACAGAAATGAGTGATTTTCAAATGTTTGGCCCATAAAATAAATGACTGGCCAATGCTTTTGAATGTCTTCGACTCAGTAGTCCAACAGCACTGCTCTTGCTGTATTGGTGTTTTAATAGGGCACACGTCCCAGCAGCATGGCTCTTGTGAAGAGGGGGAAAAAAAAGGATATTTTAATACTTTCAGCATAAGGTTTTCTTAAGCCAGGAGTCTCTTTGTAGAAGGAGACACTGTTCTGATTCAGTGTGATGCTTCACATTAGCCTTCCCTCCACAGTACCATGAATAACAATGTATCTTGTCCTTCACACTTCTCAATGCTAAAAACCTGTTTTCAGACCTTTCTGCTGCGAGTAACTTAAGAAAACGTTATCTGTAGGGCAGGCTTTCAGTTTTGCTGGGAGTCCTTATCAACCGAGAAATGGTGGAAGTCTGTGTAGTGTCTTCCTCTTGCTGACTGCTGAGGTCAGTTCCTACTGAGAAGCAGATGATTAAGCAACCATGGGCAGTGCTGCCACTAAGTTTAACCTCTGTAGCTCAGGATGACTCATAAGCAGTGATCTTAACTACTCTGGAGAGCATGATACCGTATGCTGGGCTCTGTAAAAGTCTTTTGAAGCTATCAAATAAAATGCTAACGCTGGGCCCCACGGACAAAGAGCTCTTCATTATCAGCGTGAATATTGCAGTTTACAGGCAGAAGGTGGTTTTACATCCATTGATTTTTAGCCTTTTTAACATACATTGTGACATTCTTACCTCCCTAGGGGCGAGTTAACACTGAGGAGTGTCTGTGCCTGGCTCTTTAATCCATCCCTTTCCATTATACAGCTGCCAGAGAGAGCGAGCTGTTCCCTTTTCTGTGTGTCACTCCCAACAAAAATCCTGCACCCTGTTCCTGTGGACGGTGGCTGGCCTGGCTCAGCTCTTGTGCCTGAGACAACCTGATGTTGTACCTTTCTAGGCTACAGAATTTTGTGAGACAATAAGAAAAAAATGGAGGTAGAGTTCATGATTCCAGGCTACACCAAAAACTCGCTGGTGTGCTAGGAAACCTGTAACTTAGAAAGGATCACTCATGTCAGAGATGGAAGACAATCACCTTAAAGGAACAAGATGAAGAATTGATGTGAACTGATGCTAGAGGATGTTCAGAGGATTTGTTCTTTTCTGGGTAGAAAAGCAGCTGGATAATACACAAGCAAACTGTATCCTGTCTTGAATTCAAGGTATAAGTTCTAGTGTGAACTTAATCGTAGTTTCTTGCATTGAAATGTAATTGCATAAACCCCCCTGATGTATTTATCACAAACTCAGAAATTGGCACAGAGATTTCAGCCTGCAAAGTGCACAGTTCAGGGCCAACTATTCATTAAAATATCGTTTCAGGTGATTAAGAAACTGCTTTAAAGAGCTTGGGGCTTTTTTCTGTATGTAGTTCTGGGATTACAGAAAAAAAAGTACTTGGTAATTTACACAGCTGATAGTGTATGTTTAAAGAAAAATGCAAACTATGGAGAAAGCTACTGCAGTTTGATACCCATCAATCTTTATTCATACTGGCCGGATTACTTTGTAAAACACCATGAAGTAGACAGACACTGCCATCTAGTGAGCATCTCTAACACAGCCGCAGTCTGACTGCTGAGGAGAGGAAAATGTGTTGCTTGGAGCAAGTAACTTAATACAGTACAAAAAACATTTACAGACTTAAAAATGCTGCACTGAATGCTTTGTCAATTGTCTATTATATAATAGAGATACACAGAGCAAAGCTAAAGTATTTTATTAATAATTTATTGTCAGTAAGAAAGACTGGCTAATGGTAATTTTTCAGTAAAAACCTTTACAAGACCATTGGATCACAAATATACAGACACTATAAAAACCGTGTCATGGTGGTTTTGGTTCTAAACTGGTATATAGAGGGTCCCCAACACACTTTCCAAGAAGGGAAAAAAAATATAATAATAATAAATGTTTACAGTTCTAAAATACAGCAACCCATTTAAGACATTTCCATGTAGCTGACCCAGAAAAATATCAGACCTAACCTATGTACAATTGGGATAGTGTAAATATGATTCCTGTATAATGAAATGTCAAACCTTAGCTGTCAGGGGAATACATACAGTGATGCCCTGATTATAGTACGTCAGGGTGCTAGTTTTTAATGGCACACTAACACCACTACTCTCAGTGGAAAACAAATTCACAAAATATCTACAAAAAATCTAGTTAAAACTATTAAAATCAAAACTGTACATAAAATTTACAAAAAGTAGGAGAAAATTAATTGCATTAGAACTATATAAATATATGCATCATGCTAACATGGAGAAGTGGTATGTGATTTTTTTTTTTAACATAGATGATGTAGAGTACAAAAGGGATGTTCAGAAATGGCACAGATAGTGGAAATCTTGGAACTGTCCAGTAACAGTAGGTCAGGAAATGGAAATAAGCTGAGTTAGTGAAATGAACTGCATCATGATCCAATGCTGCCATGCCAGTTTAGCTCACTGAAATGAAAGCATTCACTGTGGCTGGGAAAAAGGAGAAAAAAGAAAGAAAGAAAGAAAAAAGCAAGCTCTTGAAAGTTGTTTTTAGAATTGACAAAGTCTGTAAGAGTCCAGGCACTTTTGTTGAGTGTGTCAGACTTCTGTATGTTGCTGGGAATCAAGTGGAGGAATTTTCACATCTTCAAAATGACCATCATCTCCGCTCTCATAGTCACTCATCATGACTTCAGACTCCATTTCGCAGCATGCTGACACGTCAGAGCATGAAGCTGTGGAAGCGTACACAGACATGGACATGTTGTCTACAGCGGGTGCTTCGAAGTCTCTACTGTACCCTAATGTGTAAGGAGCGTAAGGTTCTCTGTAACTGCCGCTGACACCACTGGTTGTGGTCTGAGGTTCTGACATGTCTGCGGGGTAGTGATGGGGCAGGTACTGGTTAAGGTTAAATCTCTGCCTGCTTCTTGTAGAAGAACCCAAGCTACCTGCGGCTGGCATGTCTCTGGGTGGCTGTATTGACTCAAACTGGTCGCTGTATTCTGGTGGTAACGGTGGAAGCTCATCAGGTGCAGGGAAGTCATCGGGTGGAGGTGGAAAATCACTTTCTATGTCATAACCGCCAGGGTAATAGTCTGTATCGATGACGTTTGGATCTGTGTAGAGGGGAGCTGACTCCTCAACCACTTCATAATTTGGATACTCTTGGATACCTGGCAACTGAACGCTTGGCATCCAGTCTGATGTATCCCAGTGATAACCTGCAAAGTTAATTTGGGGGAAAAAAAAAAGTAGTATCAGTATCTTGTCTTCAAACCAGTCTGAACTGAGAAGTCAGCACATCTATTAAGACAAGGCAATTGCTGTGAGTACGACGCTAGTTAGAGAGCAGTTTGCCCCAGTTCCACAAAAGACATCCAACACAACAGGACTTGACGTTATGCCATGCATTAGATACTGCATCATTCACACTTCAACTTGAACACTCGCTCAGACATCTCACCTAGGAAGAGCTGTAGGTCACCTATGGACCATGCTGTTGCAATACACAATGGTATAGAATTGTTCACTGGATAGCAAAGAACCAACAGCCTCCCTGGTGCAGCAAAACTCTTAATCAATTGTTGAGCAATTACACTTGGGGTGATTACAGCTGCCTGTTTTTCTTATGGGTATAAGCTTCCATAGATATAAACCATGCTTTTTTTACATAAGCAACTTCTAATTGGGAAAGTGTCCAGCCCATCTTTGCCCCTTAACTGAGCTGTGAAGTTAATTCTGCAAAATGCTGTTAGCTCTATAGTAACTTCCATACCTCCAATAAAAACTTTTGATTATTAGTAAAGACATTCCACATTCAAATACAAGACCAAAACAGGAAAATCAAGCTTAATCATGCATAAATGACCCAACTTGATCATCTCCGGCAAACTCCCCTTGAGTAAGTTTGTATTGAGCTGCTGGAAACTAAATATGAGCCTAATTTCTTTTAAAAATAATTGTTTTTCTCATTTAAATACCAACAAGGAAAATACAGAATTGTGGTATGGTGCAAATCTAGTAAAGAGTAATCACTGCAGACAAATGCACAGCAAGCAACTAACAGTGAGTCTGTGTTAAACCCAAGTATGAACAGAAATATTTTGGTGAACACCAATGAACTGCATGCAGAAGTCACCTCTTGAATTGCTGAGGTCAGGAACAGCAAAAGATTCTTTAGGTGGCAGAATGAGAAGAAAAAGGAGAAAACATCTGTAGTTAGGAATCAAATAGTAGAACCCATGTGCAGACAAACAATGACTGTCACTATGATGTTCATGCTGCTTTTGTCTGTTATTGGTAGGCAAAATATGCCAGTTGACTTAGCAGCACTAAAACTGGCAATTTATTGTCCTCCTGGCTCTGTCTTTTTAGATGGGAACTGTAGAATAGCTACTGAGTGAATGCAGCCCACCCAGGACATGGCTGTGTAGAGGCAAAATCTGCGGTCAGTAGAGATCTATCAGTAGACTGAAGACATCTGCTGAAAAGGGTAACAAGCCTTGGCCTGATTTTTTTGTTTCCTTGTACCCCTTGGTTTCAAGGCAGGACTCAGACTTTCATGTCTTTCATGCAGGGATGGGAACTCTGCCTCAGGATCTAGCTTCTGCACACTGTGCACCAGGAAACCTGCCCCCCTTGGTACAGCAATCCCAACAACTCACACTCAGCAGAAAACTCTCTTGTGTTATCTGATTAATTTTAAACCTTTCTTTCTTGAGGAATCTGTACTCCCTATTCAGGACTCTAAGGACAGGCGATGCCTATCCTAGTGCCAGAACCTCCTCCTGAAATCTGATCGCTGTATCTGTTCTTGGAAGACTGGAGGGAAGAGGTTGACACTTGGGAGGGTGGGTGTGCGTGTATTTGTTAAAGCTTGCCTAGCCCAGACAAAAGTCCACACTAAAGGAGATATGAGTCTGGTATTACCTGTGATTTGACCCTCCTGGCCTCATCTCCAGGAGAAGGTTCTGATCACTAGTCTATTTAGACAACATTCTTAATTTTCTAGGGAAACTGGATGCAAAGCTAAAGCTGGTAGGCCTTAGGATAGAGATTGCTTTTACCAAGGAATGGGGAGATCTTGGTCCTGTCCTCTGCTTCTGAGGCATGGGCCCTCTAGTGTAGAATACAGAAACACAAACTAGAACCTTATGTGCTCCTCTTAATAGACTGGCGCTGCATTTTGCACTCAGCCCTGTCCATATGCACAGTAATACAGCTGTCCCTGAGGAGCAGCGCAGAGAACATCGGCCTACAGCTATCCTAAGAGGAGACTATCTGGGGTTCCTGCCTCCAGGATACCTTTGGGACACAACTGCTTGGGGAGACAAAAGAAAAAGACCATCTGCCCCAGAGCTTGACCTTGGTGGAGGCTTGAGCAAGGCTTTCTGCTGCTTGAACCTGAACTCTTGCTGAGGGTGCTCAAAAGCAGCACTCAGGTCTACCTGAGATGCTTTGAAAGAAGGAAAGCTTATTAAGAGTAGCAACTTCCCAGTGTTAAGAGGTAGCTGAGCAGGACATCTTTCACCTCTCTACAACTATCCTGTAATGCAGGAAAGATCTGTATTTGTCTATCTTACAGTGATACTAAACCACCAAGAAATACTTTCAACTTTGCCTTGATATCTCCATCCATCATACCAATTAAAGTCTCAGAGAAAATCTGAAGAAGCTATTAAGTATTTCCCCTGATAGATTTTGCCTCTTCTAGTCTTACATTTCTCCCTTTCACATGTACCATGCCATTTACAGCTTTTTAGCCCTGAGGAATACGGTCTATAGGGACACATTAATGAAACAGTCATATTAGAGATATTAACATTAGTTAGGGTATAATTCAAGTAACAACCCAAAGAGAAACTAAAGAACATAAAAATCATTATAGTAGCTAAAATGGGCCGCTTTTCATTAGGATCTAAAGGTAGGGCTTCTGAGTCCCTAGTAAGAAATAGGAAGCATACACTGTGGATGTTACTTCAGAAGTAACCTCTGCAGACATCATGGAGTGACTTACTTGCATCTTACTGGAACTTCAAGGATTTAAGTCAATCAAAACCATGGTTAGCATTTGTATAGACTCACTGGCACCTTTATTACTACTATTTAGTAGTAATATTTAGTAAAGAGTTTGTGTTTCATAGAGTGGTCAGTTCTTAAATGTTAGCAGAGAAGAAATACAATGTCATTGAAAACGTCTACTTCAGCTCTTTCTAACTTCCAGATGCACACACCACACGCACAAATACAGGTGTGTGTACACATGTACACCCAAACATGCCTCTGGGATGTAGGGGAATAACTAGCTACTGAAACTAACAGGGATATGCATGACTATGTACCTCAACAGAGTATCAGAAATCAGTGTTTTCTGCTAGAGACAGACTGATCTGAAGATCAGGGCAGCGAGCACTGACATCAGACTACTCCTGTTCCTCTCAGCTGGACAAGGTGCCTACGGGTGTGGGTGGGAGAAGAGAGAGATGCAGGGGCTGCTGCTTTTTCATCTACTGTAGTGAACGTATCTGCCTTTGGCGCTGTCTCAATTCTGCTGGGAGCTTTAGTGTGAACATTCTCACAAGAGGGTAAGCACCAACATCTTTTTATGCCAGTACTTCAACACTTCTTTTTTCCTTCCCCAAGAAATCTGTCTTTGAAACCTGTCCACAGGGTAGCAATTGCATGCACATGAAAATATAAACAAATATACAATATAAATATATTATTTCCTGAAACTTATCACCAAGTCCAAGTAAATAATATTTCCTAAATCCCCCCTGCAAGGACTACATTACTAGAAGACAAACGTGCATTATTCTGCAGTAAATAAATATGAAAATATGTATATACCTTCTTTTTCCACCGAGTCAACAACAGCATTGACAAGGTGTATTACAGTCACTACGGAAGCTTGTAAAAGGTATAAAAGGAGCAAATTAAAACAAACCTATAGTTAGTATCACTTTAAACAGCATACAAGCATACAAAAAGATACTGTAAAATTGTAGTTCATTACTATTTTATAAAGCAAGACTACTGACGTACATATACGTTTACTCTCTATATGGAAAGTTGTTGCATATAATACATAAAATACATCTCTAAACCTGAATTTAATTCTTGATAAACATGGAAATAAGTACTTGTAACTACTCCTGAAGCAAATTCTGCATGAGCACAAAGCTGCTTGAGTTGTGTTAGAATTTCTGAAATGTTGCTTAAAACATACTACTGGCATGATACTTCATCCAGATAGCTATGAACCAGACTTTTTGAAAGGCTTGTGTTGGGTGGATTAAAGAGCACTGCATCAGTCTTCCACTTTTAGATTGCAAACTTCTCTTTTTCATTCCCTCAGGGGAAGAAGTTTTCACAGAAATGAACTAAAAAGCTAGAATACAAAAAACATCTACTGAAAACTTCTGTTGACCTACTTGTGGGCGAATAGTCCTATCGCAGCAGGAATACCAAATTCAGGTTGTGACATTCTTATTTAAAACCATCCAAAATTTATGTGATTTTTTTACGTCTTCCCTTTCCCAAGGTACTTTTGGAAGGGAAAATGATTTACTCTTCTAGGGTAGGATGAGGTAAGCACATGCAATTGGTTTGCATGGCTCGGGGATTAAATTTCAAACTAATAAATGCAGAATCTACCAAAAAGGAATGAAGGAACAGCAACTGATGCTACAGCTATTTCTTTGAAAATGATGCACTAGTGAGTAAATGATACATAACAAGAAATACAAGTAAGAATGTATGAAATATATGGGATGGAGAGGAGGGGAGAACAACATGTACTGCACAACACGTAATAGCACAGGAAAGAAGTTGAAAGTTGGTATCAGGTCTACTGATAAACGATGAGCACTGTAAGCATACCATTTTACTTTCACCAATCATTAACACAGATGTTTCTTTTCATGCTGTTAAGAACAAATCACTCTACTTCATGGAGAAGCAGAATGTTCTTTTTTCCTAACTAAAGGAATTTAAAATTCTTTTTTCTTTTTTTTTTTTACCATTCAGACACAAAAGCAGAAATTGGAATTCTGAGTCAAAACCCCTTAAGCTTAGTGAATTAGGTTACGAGGCAACTGCAGCTTTGCCCAGGCAGTCTGAAACATTACTGAATACATAGATGCATTGGTATCAACTGTAAAAGCATCTGTTGTCACAATGGAAAAGTGAGATTTCCAATTAATCATAGTAAAACCCACAAATGCGTATGCTGGTTACATTTTGCTAGATTGGTGCTGTGATCAGAATACTTTTGTATCTGCTTTTTCAATGTGTGGATTTTCTTTATGAATTCATTTTAATCATGGTGAAAGCCAAACACACTGTTCTACGATAACAAAATTCCTTTTTTGTGCAGCTTCCTTCATTACTAAAGTAATCAAACTTACAAGCAAGTCCCTTAAACTCTGCTCTCACTCAGAACTGATCTGATCCATATGGGAGCTGAGGTCGCAGCAAGAAAGAGAGAAGGAAACAAATGACACTGTAACACCAGAAAGCTTCACTGAAAGTTGAACGTCAAAGCGAAAGTTACATGTGTGCAGAGGCCACTCTTTAAACTCACTGTATTCGTGCACAAGGTGGTAACCAATCATTACCTAAAAGGGTTTCTCTAATTTCAATATACTTTTAAGACCTTTTAAACAGAAGGCTCTGAACACCTTGTGCTGTGTTTTCACTGTTGATATTCTAGCAGCAGAATGAATATATATAACTTTAAGGTACAGCAATTAACATGAGGCATAAGCAAAATACTTTGAAAACTTAACAGATCTAAGTACTAATGTAAGTAAATTCAGATATATATATTAAATAAGATATTATTTAATATATATTTGAAATATGTAAGTCCTATTGATACTAAGAGATACAGATGCACAGACAGAACAAATGAAGGTAAGCAGCAGTACAGAGTGACTGGACTTTACATACCATTGTCATCACATGATTCAGACTGGAAGGAGCTGAGAGACTGCACCTCAGACATGCTTTCTCTAGCACTGTAAGGATGGGAGTTCTTTTCATCCAGAGGCTTTTTTGAAAGGCAGGGGTCAAGATCTACTACTTTAGCTGAAAAAGAAAAGTTCCAAGTGAGCTAACTAGTAGATTTGAGATAAAAAAGTCAATAAAATGTAAGGCTGAGAGCTACAACACTTTCTTTACAAAACTTAACAGAGCATCAGCTCAAAACCCAGTGAAGTCATAATGCCTTTTCTACCCTAACAGGCGCAGACAGAGACTCTACAGTCAGATTAACACTGTACCAGCACATACCTTTAACAAAAAAGTAATAAAAAAGAACATTTCTTACTGTCATAGTCAAAATCCCAGCTGGGTTTCTGTATTGAATCGCTGTCTGAAGGAGAGTTGGAGGGAGGCGGAGGTGGCAAATTTGGTGCTACGCTGCAAACAGCCACAGCTTTCCGGTGCCCATGTACAGAATCTGGGTTAAAAGTACTAAACTCTGGGTGCTCAGGGATAGCAGACCCCTCAAAAGAATTTCTGTCAAGATTGTTCCTGGAGTCACTTGGAATGCTTGGAGTGTATGAAATGGGACGAACAGGAACTTGTGGTGGGATGTCAGAATAGATGTTCTTATTCAATTTTGCATCAAAATAAGGTCTTTGCAAGAAAGCTGTTGTAGCTCCCATTTGTTTGTCTTCAGGTTCTGGCTGGTGCTTCTTCTTTCTACTCATCACTTTGCGGCAAACAACAAACACCACCACTAACAGGAATATTCCTGCGATGAAAACAATAATCCCGATCACTTCAGCTAAGCTGATATTCCAGGATGTTGAAACGTATTTGTTCAGAACAATGTCTGTGCAGTGCTTTCCTCCAAACCCACGGCTACAGTTGCAGTGGTAAGAACCATACGTGTTCTCACAGAGGGCACCATTAAGACATGGGTTTTCGATGCATTCATCGACATCACTCAGGCACCTACCAGAAACAGAGCAAGGACCGTTAGTTTACATCGGTACTCTCCGCTTGTTCTCAACAACTCTAGGTAAGTTTAATATACAGTACTGGATACCACCAGGCATTATCCACGTTTCAGACTTCAACCAGTTCGAACCATTAAGTAATCCTGTTAAGAATTCAATACTTGTGGAACACTGCTTACCTTTCTCCACGAAAGCCTGCTTCACACTCGCAAACAGGCCCGTCCAAACTGTCAATACACTTGCCGCTGTTTTTACAAGGGTTGTCTTTGCAATATGGACCCAGCTGGCACCTGGAAAGGTGAAAAGAGAAAGGGGGGGTGAGGGGAGAAACATGAATGAACCTTACTGCGAGTATATAGCATGGGATTCAGAGCGGTAACACAGGGGCTGGCATTAACTTTAACTAACTCAAGTGGGTTTCAAAGTCTGAGTTTTAAGTAGAAAACAAAGAAAGGAGACTAAAGAAGCGTTAAATGTGTAGCCTACCTGCTAAGGGGTTCACTGGTACAATAAACCACACAAACATACCTTTGGCCTGTGTACTGTCCTCGGCACTGGCAGATAAAATCATCACTGACGGGAATGCAAGTGCCACCATAAAGGCAGGGGTTGGAAGCACAAGGGTTGACACTCACATCACAGTGAGTTCCCATAAACAAAGGTGCACACTTGCAGTAGTACCCTGAAATCAAATACAGTCTTTTTAAAGACACACGCCTTTTTTACTGCATTTAAGATAAAATCCTCCTTGCCCACCCACCTGTTTGAAGAGACAGAGGATGGAATAAAACAGGTTTTCCTTCATCTTTCCATAAAGATATTTTAACAGTAAGGTTTCTCTTAGGATGACTGAAGGGTAACTTTCACATCTCTTATAGAAGTCTGTCACAACAATTTCAGAATTTTCAAGAGAAGTCTCTAGTTAAGGGGATGGACCTCAGGTGTTGACACTGAAGATTAAATTCCAACTTTATGTACTTCATACCCCAAGGAATTGTGTCTAGAACACAGGCAGCCACAGCCCTCCTACCTGCTCAACAAGAAGCCTTTTACAGCCCTCTGGGAAAGCAAGAATTATTCAAAAAGTTGTCTTGCCCTTCAAGGCAGGGAAGTGGAAAAGCAGTTTTAAAAATAAACAGCAGAAGAATGCAACACAGCTTACCTCCATTTGACAGTGCATTGCAGATGCCTCCATTCTGACACGGGCTGCTTGAACAACCTTCTGTGGTAGTCAGCAAGCATCCAGGCGTCACGTCTACGGATTCTTCCATGTGCGCGTAATTTCGTGGCTTACTGTTCAGGGGCAGCTCTTGTCCATTAAGTACAACAGAATCCATGCAGCCTCTGAAACCATTGCTAACCTGAGGACTTCTACCATGTCTTGTACCTTGCTGCCGAATGTGACCACCAAAAAACACGTGATTATCTAGGTTTAGTGTCCTAAGCGTGCCAGGAGCAGTACCAGAGGCAGTGTGCACCCTATCCAGAACAAGCCGTGCGTAATTTCCATCCACTTCAAGAGACACCGAATGCCACTGGCCATCGTTAATCTGAATGCTCTGAACGGAGACAATCCCAGGTCCACTGCCACAATCGAATTTATACTGCAGCCTCCCATGGTGAATCTACAGAGGAAAGCCACAACATCATCAAATGGTCTGCATGCTTCAGGAGTAAAAAATATTGACGCCTATAAAAGTTTACGTTTGCTGGAGAGACAGGATGATGGCAGTGTTCATCAAAGGCAGTTTAACAACATTGAATTTCAAACAGTCACAGTAATTGTGATTCATTCTGTATGATTGTTTTAATTAAATCAGCAGTTGTACATTTTTTTCCTCTAGTAAAGAAGTCAGAGGTCATTGTCCAAAGATTACAATACTTTGGGACCTTTCACTCTGTGCTGTAAGTGATTTCTTTTGTATGGCCTTAATGAGTATTGTAAGCAAATATTTAAAGTTGTTATTTAATTCTGTACAAGTTTCTCACCTGGGTATATGACACATTCTACATTGAAGCTAATTCCCAATTGTAACAATTCTACAGAGATGTTATGATTCAATCTTTTAATCTGGCACAAAAAACAACAAGGAGAGGTGGAGATACACACTCACAGATTTTAAATTACCTCTAAGATACTGTAGTCTGTTCCTCGAGCATACATAACAACTGCATGAGCAGAGTAAGTTCTAAGTCTCATTGTCAGCTTCATTTCCTCTTTGTTCTCGTTTTCCATGAGCCGGTATTTCACATAGCTGCTCCCGGTAAATGTCACAGCAGAGCCTGCTGATGCTAAGGAATACACAGAAGCATAAAATGTGTTAATTCAGGACTAGAGTCAATTTATGTTTGTAAAGTAATACAATTTTATGCGGAGATCTTTGGAGTTAACATCTTACCAGGACACTGCCCAGCTTTGCTGTCTTGGCAAACACAGGTGTATTTTCCTTCCTTTGGATCTCCTACACAGTCAGTGCCTTCAGGGCAAGGGTTTCCTTCACACACGCTACTCACCAGGGGGCATTTCCCTTCTGTAAAATGAAATACATTATTTGTCTTCTCTCTGTGAAAAGGGACACTTAAGTACAGTAGTTGAAAGTCAGGAATAAAATTCCGTTTGCTTTCAAGTAAAGAAGTGAAGTAACAGTTACGGGACACAACTGGCACAAACACAGACTAGACAAATGGTGTATTTAGTGGCTGGTGATTGAAGTTCTCTTGATTGCTCAATTTGACTGGTAAAATTTGGAAACCAGTGGTGTGGTTTAAAGGTTTACCATTGCTATCATACATCATAAAAAACCCCAGTATCTAGGTATTAAACACAGAGTGGGGCAGGGAAAGCAGAAGACCATGTCTGTATTTGAGACAGAAAAGGAACAGGTTTTAAACATTTACTTAAGATGTGCAAGTTCACCCAACGACGTAAAGTCATGATTTTAAAAAGGGATGTTGCTTTTCAAAGTCTAAAGACAAATTCATCTTCTGCTGTAACTCCATATACTTATATATATCTTAGTGAATATTAATTTCCTAATTCACTCTGTCATTCCCAGTCAAGTGTGGAAGTTGAGTGGGCTATTCCTCTAAGCAGAAACCAGGAAGCTTCAAGTACTTTGCAAGAACTTACCTTCATGCATACAAGGCTGAAAATGGCTGGCAGTTTAGAACAGGCAATAAAAAAAAAGGAACTTCTTCCATAAATTGGAAAATTAATGTCTAAAAAAATCCAACCCTCCTATAAGCTTCTATCATGTAAACTCTTAAAATTAGGGAATGAGAAAATGAAGAATTACTCCTTTCTCTGAATAAAATTAGGCAAATGTTGAGGTAAGGGTTATAGGACTATCTAAGTCTTGTCCTGTAATATAACTTTTCTCCTGGGGATCATGGCTGTTCAAAACCAGGACAATCTTTTCAAGGACACTGTTTTCCTTACTACTTTTCTTACCTTTGCAAAGACAAACTGCTGTTCTGTGATGACGGGGAGTGACAAAACTCAACCGGGCTGTGCTGTGGGTTGACATGACGTTCTCATCCACTGTTACTTTTTCTTCACAGAATTTCAAAGGACAGTCTATGCCAGCACAAAGCTTATGGAAAACTTCAATTATCCGGACACCTAAAATCTCCTCTAGGTCAGGCACAGAAGAGTTTATCTTGTGCAGCAAAACTCTCATTGGATGATGAGAACTACCAGACTTTTCAATATTCAAGAGGACATCAAGGTTTGAAGGAGGATCAGAAGGCTGCAAACTAACAATCTGGATGTCATTTCTCCTCACGCCCAAGATGTTCCTTAAAGCTCTCTGGAAATTGCGCCAGTAATCACCGATGAATTCTTCAGGGGCAAGGTTTGCAAAGCGTATTGCAATGCTGTGATTTAGTAAATCTTGTGTGATTTGTCTGATATGCACAGTAATATCAGCTGCAGTTGTAAATTTTCCATCTGTCACAGTGACATTGAGGAGGTACTGTCCTACGTCCAACCTTTTATGTGCTATTAGTTTACCACCAGTACTGGAAACAGAGAACAAGGATTCCATTTTGGGGTCCAGACTGTATGTCAAAGTATCATAAACATCTTGATCAGTTGCATGAATTTTTCCAATGACACCACCTGAATATTCTTCCCCAAAGGCTGTGATAAAGATTTCCAGAGGCAGGATTGCCGGGGAATAAATGCTTTCCTCAATAACTCTGATATCGATGTAAGTCAAAGATGATAACGGTGGTTTTCCATTATCTGCCACCTAAAGGTAGATCAAGATGGGAGTTAGATTTTTGCTTTATCTCCAATTCTACTGTCTGCATTTGTGCCATGTACAGCAGAGTTGCATTTGTCTATAAAAATATTCTTACAGGTACATGATTTAGGAAAATTACATAATATGGGTCCTGACATAAAAATAAATACTGAAAATTAAAAAATCTCATATAACCAGGCACACACAAACATGTTTTCACTTCTTCTGAGATTATAAGCCTACGGTGCTCCTAATACCAGGAAGTGCCAGGAAGCTGCTGAGGGTCCTGGCGAGCAGAGGGAATGCACAGCGCTGGTTTCAGACAGCAGATGGTGCTTGAAGCTTTTTTATTTCAAGTAGGGAAAGACATGAAGTGAGTCATCCGCTAGAAATTTATACCAGGCTTCACCACAGTCATTAGGAAGTGGTCTTAGAGACAATGTAAATGCAGTATGACAAACAGTACTTCACCAGGAAAACAATGAGTGTAGAAAGTGATGACAAGTTATGCTGCCTTTCAGGATTTGTGATCATGCAGAAGGGGAAAAAAACCCCCCACCTGTACAGCTATTTGTTCAAGACAATTACTTATGCTTAACAACATCAGCCTAATTCAATTTTAAAGCCTTTTTAAACAGTATGTCCCCTGTCCTCCACTCTCTTTTGACAAAAGCATATACTGTTGTATGAAGAGGGGACAACAAAAAAAGAGTAGAAAAGAAAGGAGTGTTCCCTTTGGTTCCCTTTGTTTCTTTCTATTTCTCAGTTCTTGTTTCCTGGTCCATCTTTTTTTCCAGATCTCTTTCCCAGCTGCTTAAAGCAAGACTGAAGAAATAGGCAAAGAAGAAGTGGAGACATGTGAAGGGACGGAGGGGATACACGACTCAGTGTAGAAGATACCACACATCGTTAAAAAAACTTTACAATAATTTTACAGTGACAAGTGGTTGGTATACTCTGAAGATCTATGCAGAGAAGTTGCTTTTGATTCTTCAGACAAATTTAAGCTAAAGAGGAAAACCTTCAGGCACCAGATCATCTCTGTACATGGACATAATCATACTGTTTTTAAAAGGTAAAGTATGTCTCACAGAACTACATGCCTTCATTTGTTCACTCCAAAAGACAAAGCATGGCTTGCCCTCTAGTTACCCAAACATAAATAAGGACAGGGAGAGAGCTCAAGTTGGCAAAGTTTTGTTTTGCCTAGATTTCTGCCTGGAAACAAGACAAGGCAGGCAGTTTAGCTACAGGATAAATGCCCAAGGGAAAGAAGAAAGGGCTTAAAACAAACAGGCAAGCAAAATTGTAACAAATGGACAGCAAGTAGGAAAGAAGAGCCCCAAGAGACATGATTTTTCAGTAGTGCAGATATTTAAAAATCTGCTGTGGTTTTAAACTAAAGACTTCAGAGTGTGGCACAAAGGGCTGTATGACTCATAGTTGAAGATTTCACACACTAATGCTGTGAGACATTTGTTAATGGATAATCTATTCCTTTTGGAGAGAGGGAAAGCAAATGTGAGCGGCATGCACATGTAGATGACTTGGAAAAAATTTGCCTTTTCCTTTTAAAACCACAAAAGTAAAGTAAAAGAAAGGCTCTGTTAAGTATTTGCTGCTAGTGGGTGTGTGACGTGTGTATGGGAGGGGTTGTTTCTGGCTTTGGGGTTTTATTGTTGTTTGGTTTTTTTCACAATTAAAGAATGCCTGTAACATAAAAAGACCTATGCCAGCAATTCAGTTGGAAAGCAACTAAGGTGAAAGCTGTCAATACTGAAAAGCACACCAGTGAAGGTCAGTTAGAAAACACAAATCGAGTATCAAGAGATCACATACAGCCAAGACTCAAGTGCAGAAATTAAAAACTTGAGAAGATGCCTTCCTAAAGCCTTTGAAACATCTTTCTTTTAAATGAACAGGGGAAGAATATTTTTCCAGAAAAGTCATGTATCTATTTTTACGTGCATCACTGGAACTCAAGTCTTGTGATATGGAAATGCTAGTTTTAGTCTTAGATGCCTTCATACTCACGTATAGTGACTCACTGAGGAGAAGATAATAGCAAATTATAGCACTGTGTCTATTTAAAAACGCTATCATAGTATAAGATGATAAATGGCAGTTAGAGGAGAGAGACATATTCCTAGAATCCAGGCAGGGAACTTGTAAATCAAGGGATTAGACAGATCCAAAATACTGAGATTGAGTAGTGCAGCACACAAAACCCTGCGTATTAGTGCAGTCTGCTTTAATGATTTACAGTCTGGAGGCAGCCTTTGTTTGAAATGACCGGCTTTGTTTTAAGACACTTGTTTAGCTACTGGAGGCTATTAAAATAGCCCTTATTCATTCCCTAGAAAAAAAAAGGTACTTCTCAAGTGCTGTGCTAAACAGAAGTACCAACTGGTTGTTTACCAACATCCTACAGCCTAGGAAGTGGCTTGGAAATGAAAGATTTGTGTGATTCCACCCAGAGTAAGGTGTCAAACAGGCTCCTCATACGTAAGAGAGGGCAGGCACATTAGGAAGGGCCAATGGTGCAGCTAAATCACGAAGTGTGACATAGGCAGTGAGACAGTCTACACAGAAGAGACATTAATTGCCTGCGTGTGTATTCACAGGAACATGTTTTAGAAGCAAAATAAATAGAAATTAGTTACTGCTCAAGAGAAAATACAAAATAAAACATACGAATCTTATTTTACACTAATGGCACATACAGGAAAAACTCTGCTGGTTCATCCTCCCTAAACAAAAAAGGTGACTTTGGGGAGTAGAATTCAGAAGCCTATGAGGGAAATGTGATATAGGACAGCTATGCTGCTGTTTCGGACTCATTCAACCTAAGAAGGCCAACACTTAAGTACCTTGAAGGTTAATCAGTCCCACCACTAATTAGCAGATCCCTATTGAGGGGAGGGAAAAAAAAAAAGGCTAATGGAGGAATGATAAACTTCTCTCCCTCCTGTTGAATCTCAATTTTTAAACCCTAATCTAAACCACATTTAAATGGAAACTTTATCTATGCTGGTTCTTACACTGATGGCTCCTGAGAACATGGTTTTAGTGACTCAATCAGCAAGCAACCATACCTGTGGGAATTTTTTTCCTTCCCCAAAGAGAAGCAGACTTTGTGTAAATACACCATGATTATTATCCCATGTGGACTGAATTCAGTACACACTGATGCAGACAATACTGTTCCGGAACACTGCAAGAGCATGCTCAGTCAGAAATTATCTGCAATACTATGATGAGAATAATTTGGAGATGGAAAGAAATTTCTCATGTAAAACTAAAGGTAAGAGCTTTTCTCAAAAGACACATCTGGAAATGAAATTTAAGAATTAAGGACAGCTATTTTTAGCTTACCAATTTTAAATGCCCTGTTCACAGCTGCTTAATTTGTAACTGAATTAAAAAGGACTGGGTAGGATTAAAGAAATTGTTTGAACCTTTCTTAAACAAGCTTATGAAAAGGTATTTTAGAGAACTCATCTATGTTAATATAACCTGGATTTTTGGACACAGTCTGATCTTTCTGCACAACAATGGCAAATATAATAATCTATTACAGCATTTCAGGGTAACTTTTTCAGTTTTATTCTGTGATCTCCATTACAAGACTCTTAGATTTCCAAGTACAGAACTGTGAATTTCAGTGCTACGACACAGGACTGCTGACCTTTCTAAACTTCAAAAACAAAGATGCTTTCAATTGCAATTGGAAAAAGAAAAATATTGCAGTACCGCCCTGATGTGGAACTTTAAATATCCTTGTAGCCATTGTACCAGTGTATTCCAGCTCACAGCTTTAAGGCTGAAAACCAAGGAAGAGGAAGTGGATGGGCAAGAGGAAGTGCAGGCAGTAGTGGATGGCTCAAGGGGCCTGTCCCATGCTGGTTTTTCCAGCATCCCACATGCAGGGCTTATACAGACCTCACCCTTAGTGTGGGCTCAATCCATCTTACTCTTATGCCTGTGTAGATTTCCATTTAAAGAAATTGATACTGTCTCTGAAGGTGTTACTGTAAGGGACATACCTCAAGTGACTCCTCGGCAGATCAGGATCATGGAACAAATGTAAGGGGGTAGGCACAAAAAAGCAGTGAAATGGGCTTGAGTGGGGAAGTTAAATAACTATTTACAGCAGAAACCAGCTAGAGGTGAGCGCATCCTACCTTAACATGAAGTAGATAGTGATCCCTCACTCTGCGATTCAGCGCAGCAGCTGTTGCCAGCACTCCCTGCTGGGTGATCTCAAAAGTGTTCTCTTCGTTCCCACTCAGGATGGTGAAGAGAAAAGGAGGGCCGTTGTGAGAAGAATCCTTGTCTGTCACCAGGAGCTGCAGCACGCTAAATCCAATAGGCTTATTTTCCTATGAACACACGACACCATCACATTGGTTTTGTTACAATTTGCACAACAAACTATCAAGTTACTGCCATACCAGTTAATCAGTACAGGAGAAATCAGATTGACAATACTGGTTAAGGAAAAATACTACCCTCTGAGAATAATGATGAGAACAGTAAAAGGAGAACGACAGAACATTTTAAAACTGTATTTTAAATGTATCTTGTTATTTTTAACAGTAGCTCAGCCTTGAAACGTTACGTTTTCCACTTTTGGCATGAAATAAGGTTACTGTAGATTAACTAACAAGCTGTCAAAGATTGGAAATTTAGCTAAAACACCTGTTAGGAGAAACCCCATGCCATTGTTGGGAGGACTAGAAAAACACTCCTCCATCTGACCCCTTGTCTCCCTAATTAGTGATCTGACCACAGTTGTAGCTGCCACTGCCACAGTCCTGTCAAAAATGCCCAATCTGGGTTGTAAAATTTGCATCATAAAATCCCTTTGAATTTCCATCATGTGGATGCCTGTTGTTTCACAGACGCTTTGGTTTATCATGTATCCAATATAAAGTCAGGTTGTGTCTATGTTACACCTCTCCCAAAATATTTGTGCTATACTGTATTGACCAGAGTTTTATAAAGTGCTATACACAGACATATTTTAAATGAAGAAGAAAAAAACAGTGCTACTGTAAAGTACAATAACAAAATGCTGTCCTTTCACAGTTGTAAAACTCCCAATAACAAGCACATTCTTTGTTCTTGAGAGTCAGTAGGTGAAATTCTGTCAAGTTAATTATCAGATATTGCAGCTGAAGCTTTTTTTCCCCTTAAGCAAAACAGACAAGGACCTTAATTTTAAAATACAAATATTTACATTTGGACACGTCAAGTAATTTGATTTTCATAATAGCTAAGCACATTTCCACCTGTCTCCAAATATGTCCATCTCCAATATATCAGGACATGCACACCAGAATTCTTGGCAACTCCTCCAGATTTTTCTCTGCTACTCTCATACTGGGACAGGCTGATAGGGATGAACTAGAAAACATGAGGTCTTCCTTTTTAATTGAGGGAAACATTAGACATTGGCTATATTGTCTACAGTTTTAGGGGATACATTAATTAACATTCACTTCAAAAAAAGACTATAATTGGGAAAAGGAGAACACCTTTTTCCCACACAAACATACAAACCTGTTACTTTAAAAAAACAGGCAAACAAAACCACCCCATTAAGATGCAGGACATCCTACTTGCATGCTCTGTATATGCTTGGTTGAGATGAATCACTTTGTCTTCTTTTGGGAAACAGAGGGGGTATGCTAGGATGGCATGGGGCACCAGGTAATGCTGCCCAACCCCACTTACCTGCTGCACAAGGCCAGGCACCAGCAACAGCAAAAGGACCCAAGAGACTGAGCTGGCTTATGCAACTAGATTAAAGGTCTTAATGCAATTCTTTTGATCCCCTCCCTTTATTCCCTATTGGATTCAGGAAGACAAGAGGTAGAGGTGCTGCCTTTGCTTAGGTAGAGAGTTTTCTGAATCAGGCAAGTACATGTTCACCATCTGAGAATCTGTCCTGCTACTACCATCCCACAGTGCAATATTAATCAAAGGCCTGGTATGTAGTAATGTGACTTACTGCTCCTGTTTTAACCGCTTCTGATCCCAGAGGAGGCCAACAGGAATTAAATCTCAAACTATGTGCCACAGTGCACAGCACTTGCTTCACACTGATATGGTAAAAACACTATCAACATGAACACAATGTATAATATATACACAGGTACACACACTCAACTTGCAACCTAAGTTTCAAAATAGGTCGCACAATGTGAATTTGTAACTCTTGTAACAATCAGTCTCACTGATAACCTTAAATAATTAAAAATAAAGAAAATCAAAGTATCATCTTGCAGAATTCTCCAAATCACAAATAATCACACAAACAATACTAGCTGTTTGATTACTAAAGCTTCACCATCTGTATTTATATTACCTGGATGATAACGCTATAGTTTCCTTTTGAGAATACTGGAGGATTGTCATTTACATCAGAAACATCAATGTTAACTGTGGTTGTGTTAAGTCTAGGTGGGTTTCCATTATCTGAAGCTTGAACTGTCAAGGTATATCCTGAAATCTAAAAGAATAATAAAAATAACACCACCATCACACATTCACTAAGGAGAAAAAGTAACAAACTCAGCTTTTATTTTAAGGAAGAAACCCAGGAATGTAACTCTTTTTTCTCTTCCTCCCACCCCCAAAAAGCACTGACATAAAGGGGTGCTTTCACTTTATTAGAGGTACATTAATTTTGGAACATGAAATGGTAATTAACAAATATAATAATTAAAAAAGGTGGTCACCAATTATGTATAGCTAAATTAATTCCAAGCACTCAAAAAGGATCAAAACCTTACCTTTTCTCTGTCTAGGAGTTTAGTCACTTTGATTTCACCTCTGGTAGGGTCAATTGTAAAAGGATTTCCCTGATTGCCATCTATAATTGCATAGTGAATGCGGTTGTTCGAAGGTCCATCGGCATCATCTGCCATTACCTAAGGGACAGTACAGTCTAATTTAAAATGGGTTGAAATAGTCTCTATCACTTTTTAGATAAACTCACCCTGAAATGAGCACAGCTGTTTTGGTCTAACACATTTCATAGTTCTCTGGAGAAATGCCTTCAGAACAGACCAACACACTTCATTTCCTGAATTTCTTCTCATGAGGAAAACACAAACATAGCACTAAGTATCATCTACTTTCCCACACCATCTCAAGTCTCTGGTTCTGAATTTCTTTTTAAAATTTTTTGATTCACTCAGTGGCAAACTTATCATGTACTTCATTCATCTCCATCTTCAGTATCTATTCCTTCAAGACTAAAAGCACAATTGCCATGACAAGAGTATTTCAAAGGAAAACAAACAACAATACGTACTGTAATGACTGATTGTTCAAGCATAGCATCTTCACTGATTACTGCAGTGTAAGTGTCTTGGCTAAACACTGGAGCATTGTCATTGATATCTGTTACATTAATATTTACTGTTACAACATCACTTAATGAAGGTGTGCCTCCATCCGTGGCTTCCACTGTCAGGTAGTACTCATGAGAACTTTCGTAATCCAAACTCTCAATAATAAAAATGGCTCCTAGTGAAAGATAAAAATGACAAACCAACAACAAAAATATGATCACCTGAAGTCTGCTGTTCCTGTAGTATTATATATTCATAGAATCATCATAGAACCATAGAACAGTTAGGGTTGGAAGGAAAATTAAAGATCATCTAGCTCTAACCCCCTGCCATGGGCAGGGGTACCTTCCATATCAAGTTGCTCAAAGCCCCACCCAACCTGGCCTTGGAAACTGCCAGGGAGGGGCAGCCACAGCTTCTCTGGGCACCCTGTGCCATGGCCTCACCACCCTCACAGTGAAGAATTTCTTCCTAGTATCTAAACTGAATCTACCCTCTTTCAGTTTAAATCCATTACCCCCCATTCTATAACTACCCTACCTAATGAACAGTCCCTCTCTGTTTCTCCAGTAGGCCCCTTCAGGCACTAGAAGGCGGCTGTGAGGTCTCCCCGGAGCCTTCTCTTCTCCAGGCTGAACAACCCCAACTCTTGCAGCCTGTCTTCGTAGGAGAGGTGTTCCAACACCTTGCTCCAACAGCTCAGTATCCTTCTTATACTGGGGACCCCAGAGTTGGATGCAGCACTGCAGGTGGGGTCTCATGAGAGCAGAGCAGAGCAGAGGGGCAGAATCCCTTCCCTTGATCTGCTGGTCATACTGATTTTTAATGTAGCCCATTAGGACATGGTTGGCTTTCTGGGCTGCCAGGGGACATTGCTGGCTCATGCTGCACATCTCGTCCACCAACACTCTCAAGTCCTCCTCATGGCTGCTTTCAGTCCATTCTCTGCTCAGCCTGTAGTTGTGCTTGAGACTGCCCCAACCCATGTGCAAGATCTTGCACTTGGCCACGTTAAACCACCTCTACAGCCTGTCAAGGTTTCTCTAGATGGCATATTGTAACTTTTGATTCTGCTCTGGCAAATAATTCTGCTTCTTCAGGGCTTGATTTGTCAAGCTACTGCTACACAGTGAAATGATCAGGCTTTACACACAGAACTGAAAAGGTGAGAAGTTATTGCCATTACCACAGAAGACTCACACTTTAAAACCACTTGGCTCACATTTTGTAATAGTAGTATTAATAAGTTTAGAAAGTAGTCTTTTCTTACTTTGATCTAAAATTAACCAAACCCATGAAATGACCTTTAAATTTCCTTGCAACCAGCATTAAGGTCAGGCATGGAGTATGCAGAGGCAGTAAGTGTCTGACCCAAGTAAGAGTGTGTGTTTTTAACCAACTACTTAAGATAGTGCCGTCCCCAACACACATACACAGAGTTGCTGCTGGAAGAGTATTTTTTGGAACCTTTTTCCTCCTTTCAAATATGCTAACAATTAAAGTAGAAAAGTACTTATGTAAAAAGAAAGAAGAGAATATACCAGAAATTAACTCCAGAAAAAGAACTATAGAAGAACACAAAACTAGAATTGAGGTGTACACTGATTTTTAACAAAGAATTATCATTAATAGAGAAAAATTCTCCACAGAACTGTAACGCTTTCCAAGACTAAATCTAACATGCAAACCTAAAATCTCCACTGTCATGATGAATACATGATTGAACAAAACATTTCAACCTCCCTTTAATGCCATATCAAACTCCTCCAGAATTAGTCTTTGTGGACCAATGACTAGTTTTCCTAATCTATTTAATTTCTGATCCTTCTCTTACCAAGACTGGAAATTCATTCAGATTATACAGCTTTTGTGAAGGGACTATGATGCTTCTGTCATTACAGAACAAAGTCATTCTACCCTCTTTGCCACCAGGGTGGGGAATACTGTAGGTAGGAAACCCTTCCTGTTGCCAGCTAAATGAATCTAACCCAAATAAAATAGCAGCAACGAATAAAGTTCCTATTCTACATTATACTGCACTCCTGTAGTAATCATGCTGGCAAAAAGGGGTGAGCAGACAGTAAGCAGCGCTGGCTTTACAGCCAGGATGATGCACAAAGATTATACATAGCCTGTTTGGTTGAACTGCTGCAGAACACAATGTGCACCATGTTTGGTTAGCCTGAAGCCTGATTACAGTTCACAGCTGTAATCTCTTACCTGTTGTTGAATCGATGCTGAATTTTCCATGTTCATTCCCACTGACTATTGAGTATGTGATTTCAGCATTGGCTTCGATGTCCCTGCTGGCAGCATAGATCTGGAGAACTTCTGCTCCAACCAAAATGTCCTCTGAAACACTTGCACTATACTCCCTATGCTCAAATACAGGTGGATTATCATTTATATCCAAAACGGAAACAATGAGACTGCTTGTTGAAGAGAGTCTTCTAGGTAAACCTTCATCTGTAGCCTTCAGAGTTAGAGTGTACACAGCTTGTAATTCCCGATCCAAAGGCTTCTCCAACTGAACGATTCCAGAGAATTCATCAATAGAGAACTGTCCCTCTGCAGAGTTCAGCAGCGAATAATGGATTTTATGGTTCATCCCTGCATTTTGAAAACAATTCCAGAGCATGAAGCAGCCATTAAAATACACCAACATAACAACAGCTCTGACAGTTACAGAAATAAGACATGCTTGCCTAATAGCATCGTTCATGACAAAGTAAATTTCAGCAAGACTTAAAGGCTCTTGTGAAGGGCAGAATGATTTCCAAAAAGATGTAATCTGATTTTAAAAAAATTAAGCTAACACTTCTTAACACTGATTTTCTGTCACAGCAGAAACATGAAGCATGGTTCAGCTTCAGTCACAGTGCTAGCTAATATGAAATGATTAGTGATATAAATCTAATTATAACTTTAGTACAACAGCATCTGCTTAGCAGGCTTCTAAGTAACACAGGAGGATATGGGAGAGTTAGGCTGCATCAAATAACTAGATTCAATTCCAGTATGGTTATTTAGGAACCATGTCCCAAAATCAACAGGAACATAATTTTTGGCACACAAAAAACCCACAGGCTTTTCGGCCAGGTGTTTCGCTCTTCCTGAGTCTCAAAGACTAGTCAAGTGTGAAAACATCTGCTATTACCTTCCAAGTCAGCAACCTAGTTTTATCACAGCACAAAGCATGTTGGTTGTTTCACGAGACTGAGGCAACTATTAATTATTTGATTAATAAGCTGATGATATATGGAAATCATACACCTTTACAAAGACCTTATGCTGTTGTATTCCTTACGGCAAAGCCTAAGAACAAACTCTTCCCAATGTCATTTTCAGTTCATGTTTGCTTAAATATTTGTAATTAAATGGTGAAGATAATGAGGCAGCAAAAAGCTTAATTAGGGTAGCATGTACATAAAGCTAACGCTGACCAGGGTTCTCTTTATGGTATGACCATCAATGGCTAGCCTGAGAAACACACATTTGAAATCAATGAATGCACATTTATATGGACAGACATGGCTTGATATTCCTTTTACTTACACCTAGAGTAAAAGGATGGATCTAAGTCATAACCTTAATAACTTATCCTGCAAAAACATTGCCCTGTATTTGTCTCTTTCCTCCCCTTTTTTTCAGGGGCACAAAAGGGATGTTTTCCAAGCTACTCACACATTAAAGTCAGTTGCTACATGACTCAGTAGCCCTAAATGTATCTTTTAGGAGTCTAATTCTGAGTGGTATTGAACATCTGTCAGTTCCACTGAAAGACTTAACACCTCCCAGGATAAGACTAAATAAACTTTACTGTAACTTTAAGACCATGACAGAAGTATCAGCCAAAGAATGCATACCTGCATCTGCATCTGTTGCCTGCACTCTTGTCAAAAGGGTTTTAGGCTCTGTGTTTTCAAACACTGTAATGGAGTAAGGGTCAGCTGTAAACTCTGGGGCATTATCGTTCACATCTTCTAGAGTCAGAATAATATTAGATTGGCAGAATCTTCCTCCTCCATCTGTGGCTTTCACTAGAAGATGATAAACTGCTTGCTGCTCACGATCAAGAGGCATTGATGTTTTCAGTTCACCTATAAACAGAATAATATACATAAGCTGATGTGAGTTGCAAAACTTAAATATTCCTAACATGTTTTCTTCTAAAGACTTTGTATGCAGAAAAACTAAGCAGCAATTTTCTTTTTAATGGCAATTTCATCAGTGGCTAAGTCAACAGCTCTACTGCACTAATGAGCTCCACTTTGGCCAAAGCACGTCAGAGGCCTGCCTTTGCAGCTTTAAGAGATTAAATACTAAAATCCTCTGCCTTTTTCTCTTTTTTCAAATGCCTCTGAAACAGAAATTAGCTGAAGTAAGACTACCTGACAGTGCAGAAAGACAGAATGTGTATACGTGCACAGAGGCATGTGCTTTTTGCCTAAAGAAAATTAAAAATATTAGAATTCTGATTTTAACAAAATGTGAAGTAAAATCCACATACAGTGTTCCTGGGCTATGTAGTTGTGTTTCTTCCACAGCTACTGAGCTCACTCTCCTCTAACATTCAATGAATAAACAGAGCTATTCACCCTGTCAGATATAACCTGCTGCTACAGGCAAACCCCTAGAAGTCTAACACATTTTTCCAATGTAACAGAAAACCTGATGATGTACGTGATGTATATAGCCACTGCCTCCTTTTAACCATTCAAAGAAGTATTCTCAAATATTGTTTATGAGTATTCTAGGCCCCACCAATTCTGTCACACAGGTGACATTCATAGTCAAAAAACTCCCCATGAAGATCCTTCTTATGTATTTTGCCACTGAAGTATTCCAATCTCTTTCTCCATATTTCCACTATATCTCTGTATTTATCTTATTTCAATTTTTCCATATTGTTTACTACTGCTTGCCTACTGCAGCCTGCAGAGCACAGAAATTTGTCATTAGCTTTGACCTGTATTATAATCCAGAAGACATGAATGCACTGGAATCCAAAGTGAGGCAAGTCAAAAGTTACAGTCATTTATATAATGCTGCCAAATAAAACTGGAGGCACTTTCGGTGTTTACTCTGGATCACCCCATTTAACATGTCAAACCAAACGATGGCAAAAAGGAATCTGCATGAAGGTATTTTCAGTTTATAAACCATTATTGCTAGTACTATAATGAATATAAAAAGTACAAAATTTAGAGCTTACTTTTACTCCAGTCACTGTGGCATAGAAGTTTCTGGCTTCGGAGCAATTACTCTATTTACTCTTTAGTTCCTCATATATTAAAATACTCACCTTTTCCCTGACTTCTAATTCATCATATTCTTGGTATCTGTGTAGTCAAAACTCACCTTTTCAACAGTTGTATGATAAACTAACCCTTAATGGACAGTTTAAAGTTTACTTAAACATGTATGGATGTCTTAGTGTGAAACATTTTATAAAATCAGGTGATGTTGGAATTTTGTAGAGTGTCATTATTACCTGTGTCTGGAGCAAGTCTGAATTTTTCTGCTCCTGTGCCATGCAGCGTGTAAGTAATTTCTGCATTGGAACGAATATCTGCATCTGTGGCAGACACCTGCAATATCAGTTTGCCAGGAAGGGCATCCTCAGGAACAGAATCGGTGTATAAAGCCTGCAAGGTTAAAAGTTACACTGAAAGACTAAACACGTGAAATAAGTAGAGCTTGGAAAGAAGAGGGAGAGGAGGGATGACAGAGGAGATAATATCCTGTTTGAATGTTTGGTAACATATGAGGTGAAACAGAGGATTAAATCGCTGAAAATGAAAAGAACTTATGATTTTCTAATTAATTACCTCACATTTAGTAGATTATTCAGAAAGGTAATTAATACTGCAACCTTAAGGACTCCTGAGTAACACTGCATAGCTATGAACTCTTTACAACTGTAACTGATTAACTGATAATTAAATGCATTCCCAAAATAGGAACGGAAATTTTTGTTAATTTCATTTTTTCCTCCTTTGGTAAATCATCTTTTTTAGGTCTTAGTGGACATGAAAGACAGATGATCATGCCTACCTTTTCACAAACAGGACTATTATCATTAGCATCAAGGACTTTAACCTCCACCACAGCTTTAGTTGCAAAAGTCCCATCAGTAGCTGTAATATTTAGAAGGTAATTATCCTTTTCTTCCCTGTCCAGAGGCTTTTTGACATAGACCTTCCATTCATTCTGTATATTTTCAATAGCAAACTGTCCCAAGGGATCACCTCCTGAAATACAAAGGGAAACATTTAAATATGAGATTATCACTAGTACTCTATCAACATTAAGTTATAGCTAAAGAGAAAAAAATATAAATGCAAATAAGCAGCCACCCTCTGTGGCTTTATAGGGAAATAGCTTCATTTTCCAGGTAGAAACAGTCAGCAGACGCTCGTTCAACAAATTTAACTGCAGTCAATGGAATCTATAAGAATTATAGACAACATATGCTAAATAACTATGCCAATAAAACATTCCACTGGAAATTAGTAGTCCATTATTTTATGAAATGGCTTTCATTGTTAATTAATGACATCAGTGAAAGTATAATTTTAAATAAAAACTTGATATATAAATAAAAAACCACATTTAGAAAAGCATTCTAAGCAAGGCAAACATGAAATGGAAAGCCAAAGACCTGTTTTCTAACTCTTTTTCCAACCCCCCCTGAAGTTTTTAGTATTAACACACACACACACATTCTTTCTCCTGCTGTTCTATGGTTTCTAATAATCTTGCAAATTATTGAAAAACTACACCTCACATCATTCCAGGGCCACTTAAGTGATTACTCTGACATTAATCAAAAAGATTTACCTGTAATGTAGTAAGAGACTTGTCTATTGGCTTCTTCCGTATCAGCATCAGTCGTACTCAAGATGGCAATCACCCCACCTGGAGGGTCATCCTCACTGACTGTCCCTTTATAGATCTCTGCAGTAAAGCGTGGAGGATTGTCATTCACATCTGTAACAGTAACCTCAACCACAGCCATAGAAGACAGTTGGATCTTTTCACCCCGATCAGATGCAACCACTGTTATTTTGTATTTGTCTCGTCTCTCATGATCGAGTTCTTTGAGAGTGATAATCCAGCCAGTTTCCATGTTGATGGCAAAAGACTCCATAATGTCTAGTTCTTGAGAAGGGTCCAAGCTGTAAGTAACCTGCCCATTAAGTCCTGAATCTAAGTCAGTTCCTTTCACCTGGATGACTCTTGTTCCAGCTGGCATGTTTTCTACAATGAATGCTTCATACGGATTGGACTCCAACACTGGTTTGTTATCATTTGCATCTTTTACCTGAATGCTTACCTCTACAGAGGAGACAACATTATAGTCTTCATTTGCATACTGTGCTTGAACTGAGAACTGGTACCATTTAGTTGTTTCATGATCAAGACTTTTGTCAAGTTTCAACTCTCCAGTCTGTCGGTCAATCACAAAAAAATCATCTCTGTTGCTTTCAGGAGTGTTCCCTTTAATCAGACTATATACTAAAGTCTGATTGTGCTCTGCTTTGATAACGTCTATCAAAGTCCCAATTGGAATGTCCTCAGAAACTGTGTAAGAATAAAATGGCTCTGAAAATTTTGGAAGAGGCACTTCTGGTGGGAGTATTCTAGCATAGACAGGAACAACTGACTCTTTCTTGGGGGATCCACCATCAACAGCTCTAACAAAGAAGGCCAGAAACTCATTTTCTAAACCAATTAAGCTTTCTTTTGTAGTAATTATACCAGACAATGAATCAATCTCTAAATTCTCTTTAACATTTTCAGACTCTGCTTCAATAGCGTACGTGATGTCTGCATTTGTACCCTCATCTGCATCAGATGCCCACACTTTAATGACAGAAGTACCCCGTGGAACATCAGATCCAATATTTACTTCATACTCTGTTGCTCGGAATTGAGGAACGTTATCATTGTCATCTGTAAGTATTACATTAACAGTGCAGAAAGCAACTTTTCCTCCTGAATCTTTGGCCATTAAACTAATGGCAATTACTTTTTCTGCTGGTGTTTCACGGTCAAGCTTTTCAGAGGTAAATATCTGCCCTCTCTCGTTTGTGTAAAATCTGTCTTTGGCAAAGTCATTCACAATGTGGTAAGTGATGTGGCCGTAAGTACCAGAATCTTCATCTGTTGCTTTAATTTCAGTTACCAAAGTATGCAGTGGAGCATTTTCAGCTAGTTCAACCTCATATTCATTCTGGCTGAAAACAGGACTGTGCATATTGGTGCTGGTTACAGTTATGTGGACTTGGGCTGAGCTTCTGAAGACCCCATCAGAAACAGACACATTAAGATGATAATGTGACTTCAATGTCTGCCTGCGTAGGTTTGAGATGGTGATAATGCCGGTTTTACCATCAATTACAAAATTCTTTTGGTCATTGCCTGTCAGAATGGAGTACTCCAGCTTGTCAGCGTCCGAACTATCTGCATCTGACGCTTGCACACACGTCACGAAATGCCCCCGGGGGGCCAGTTCGCTAATTTTAGCTTCATAAAGCAATTGGTTAAAAAGAGGGGGGTTATCATTGAGATCAGTTACATCAACAATTACAACAGTATCACTGCTCAAGGGCAGCATGCCACCATCTACAGCCCTTATTAGTAACTTGTGCTGTTTAATTTGTTCATAGTCCAAAGTTCTTGCTGTAACAATGAGTCCAGTGCTGCTGTCTATGTGGAAGTAGTCATGGCTTTCATTGTTATCCTCAACCAATTGATAGGTAATCCCCCTGTTTGTTCCAGAATCAGCGTCTGTAGCACTCAATTGCACAACAGATGTTCCAATGACAGATGCCTCAGAAAGGGTTGCAGTATAAGACTGCTCTGTAAAGACAGGAGGATTATCATTGATGTCTTCCACTATAATGTCTACAAACACATCAGCATGTGCCCCAGTTAAGGAGTCTGTTGCTCGAATACTGAGCTTGTAGGCTGGATGGGACTCAAAGTCAAGAGGGGCAACAACATTTATAACTCCAGTGTTGAAGTTGATTGTGAACTGATTGAAAGGATCACCATCGGTGATGCTGTAAAACACCTTTAGTCCTTCTGGGCTGTTCGCTTGTACGTGTACCACAGGGCTATGGAGCTGAATGTTTTCTGGAATCTCTGCACTGTAGAAAGGCTTTTCAAAAACTGGCATAGCTTTACTCATAACTGTGATTGGGACTATAACTTCAGCAGAAAAAGGAGGGTCTCCTCCATCTTTTGCCACTACCGTCACCAAATACTCCTTATTTAGTGTATCTAGTTCAAACTTCCTCTTCAGTGAGATTTCACCAGTGGGATCAATTTGGAAATGTTCATGATGTTCTTTGAGATAGTAATGCACCTCCCCATTTCTGCCGGTATCTTTATCTACTGCAGTGACATGCTGAATAACATGACCTACTTCAGAATCTACTTTAACGACAGCATAATACGGAAGATTGACAAAAAACGGGGCATTATCATTTACATCTTCCACTGTGACTTTAACTACAATGTGTGCAACAACTGATGGTTTATATTCTTCTGTCACTTCTATGACCACATCAAAAGATTCTTGCTGTTCACGATCAAATGGTATTCCTGTTGTTGAAAGGACTCCTGAAGTCGGGCTGATTTTAAATCTGCTGTCTGGATTTAGAATATGGTAAAACAAAGGCTCATTTATTTGATTCCCTATAGCAGTAACAACAGCTATTGTTTTTGCCTCTGTGGAATTCTCCTGCACTGTTGCAGAGTAAGAACTCTGTGTGAACTTCAGTTGGCTTGCTTTGCTTTCTTTCACATTAATTTTTACAGATGCGGTGCTTGTGAATCTGCCATCGGATGCTCTCACTGTTAATTCATATCTGCTCCTTAACTGAGTCGTATTTTGTACTGTTATATCTCCATTCTTAGGGTTTATTGAAAATTTTTCTCCAATGTTTCCTTCAATAATGGAATAAATTAATTGGGAAAAAATGCCTGAATCAGCATCAGTGGCATTTACGGTGATGACTTTCACACCTTTATAGGTTGGAAGCAAAACAGATGTCTCATACAACTCTCTTGAAAACACAGGAGGGCAATCATTGATGTCAATTACATAAATAGTAACATTAGCTGCATATTCTGCATATAAACGTGGTATGCCCATATCATGTACTTGCACAGAAAAGTGGAAAATATTTGTCTCCTCATAGTCCAGACTCATTACTGTCCGAATGGCACCAGTGCTAGAATCAATGGCAAAATATTTGCGGACAGATGGTTCAACAATTTGATAAACAAGCAAAGCATTAGATTCTTTATCAGCATCTGTAGCTCGAATTACTAATGGGATATTCTTGTCAGTCAGAACCACGCTGTTAATTGAAGCTGATTCACTGATGAGTCCTGTATATTCAGCCTGCATGAATATTGGTGCGTTGTCATTCTCATCCCGAAGATGTACCAACACCGTTGTATTAGTGGACATGCCAGCCATGTTTGTTCCTTGCACTGTCAGAGTGTAAACAGGCACAGTTTCAAAATCCAGTATCTTCTGAGAAACAATGACACCCGAATTTGGGTTGATAGCAAAGGCATCACCTATATTACCGTCTTTTATTTCATAAACTACAGAAGACTGACTATACGCTGAAACCATCCCAACAAAACTGCCAATGCTGGCACTTTCACTGATTTCTGCAGAGTATTCTTTGGCTGTGAATTTTGGTGAGGCATTGTCAGAAACTGTTACAAATATATGCACAGAAGTCACTTCGCTCATTGGAGGATCTCCTTTGTCTGTAGCTTTTACCATCAGGTTGTACTCTTCCTGGTTATTACGATCCAATTCCTTTGCAATTTTAATCATACCCAAAATGGGATCTATGAAGAAGGAATTTCCAATATTCCCTGTGAAGAAAAAGAAAGGTAATTAAGAAAGATTTATACAGAACGTAATGGAGTAATCATTTAGGTATACACCTGAAGTGATCCTATAGTGAGAACACAATAACAGTTTCTTAGTTTAAACAATTTTATCAAGTGTTTAAAAAGCATTTGCTAGCCTCTCTGGAAAGTTTTCTGTCATCAAAAGTCAGCATCAATTCTAAGTTTATTTGTGGAAAGACTGCACAAAACATAGCTAGCAAAGCCATCCAAGCCCCCCGAAAAATTGCAAAAGATTTCTTTCATTTTCCACCACCAAACCTTAAAAACAACAAGTATTTTGCAGGTTTCAACATTGTAAATGATATATTTTCTTCAAATTATCTTTGTCACTGAGTTCATATTTAAGCCAACTTAAGTATCTACTGAAGCTGAAAGAAAATTATATTTAGAAGTCAACACTAATAGAATACAAGTTACATTTTATAATCTAAATAACTAGACCGCTTTGAAAAAAAAAGCTTTAATGAATTCACACTTGTGAACCTTAATTATTATTCAAATATTGTTTAAATCACTGCTTCAAAATTAATCTTTCTGAATTGGACCCAAAGTTTTAGCTCTCCAAACTTCGTATTAATACACAGGCAAGGTATTCCCCGTGATAGTGTTAAAAAAAAACCCAACTAGCTGCTGAGGATTGACAGCCAGAATTTGATAAACAGTTATCTTCTTCATATTTTCAAATATAGAGCTGAACTACATCACACGCAATATTCAGGGCATGTACTAATTATGCTAAGATTTAACATTTTAATTCCTTAAAAAATTACATTACTAAAGCTATGTTCTCAGCATGGAAAAATTCATTAAGAACTTCTGAGTTATGCACACAAGTAGGCAAGATGGGGTTTTTTGTGGGTTTTTTGTTTGGCTTTTTTTTTTGTGCCTGGAGGCTCTGAACACAGCAGCATTCTTAGAATATCCCATTACAAATCTAAGCAGTCATTACAAACATTTAAGGAATGCTCCTTCCATATGCTTGGAACGTCAGTTATAATGCTGTAACCTCCCAGTAGATCCCAGTCCTGTAAAATAAACCTAAGAAAGTCTTGCATTTACTTCTACAAAAAGCTAGAAGAAAGGGAGAGAACTGGGTGTAACGGCACCCTAGACAGCACGTGCAAGCTTTTTTTCTTCCTCTCTAGCCATACTTTGGCATTCATAAACCAAGCACCACTGAAATAAGAAAGGCAAGGAAAAAAGTTTCATGGACATCAGTGTCCTGCTTAGTAAAAAGATTGTGTTTCTATAAGGAACAGAATGCAAACTATTTTAAGCAACCTACAAGACACTTAAATAATCTTCCTCTTCAGAGTGTAACAACCACAGCTTTGTTTTAATACTTATGGTATTAATATAATACTTTGTTTTAATAATTAAAGTATGTTTTCTTATCAAAATAAACTGGGGGAGGTTTCCACTAAACAATTCCTATGCTTTACAAAGCAACATATGTCAAATAAAAAAGCATATGCACATATCATATTTCATGCAACAATAACAGAGTCTTGTTACCTACTGTTCTCTTCAATATACAATTTCTTAAACTTGTTACTTTTATTTTTAACTTTAAACTACTTTCTACCTTGGAAGTAATACTGGATGTAGGTAATGAAATGTAAGTAACTTTTTTTTCCCCGAGTCACAGATCCCAGATAGCTCAAGACCCCAAGGAACAGGCTTGTATCTAGATTTAATGGACTAAGCCAAAAAACTCACTTCCAAGTGATAAATGAACTCAATGTCATCCTAGTTTTATATTATCTAAAACATTTGAATGGCAGTGTTGTGGGTAAGTTTGGGAAGATACCTTGATGAAAACTGAACAGCTATTAAAGAATTTCTTCTTATTTCACTGAGCTAGAACAGCAGTCCTACTATTTAAAATCAGCCAGAGGGAACCGTGCAAAGCAACCCTTTCCCTGCTACATCTATCAGAAAGGTTTTAAGTTAAACTGGGACTAATTAGCAGTTAAGGATATTTCTGAGTTATTTTTGAGCTTCTTTTTTTCACATTGTGCTAAACATTTGTGAAAACTCAGGCTCTTACTCTTTTTATCAAAATCTTGCTTTGCCTATGCCAAAAAGTATCAATGACGTTATTAAAATTGCCTATTTTTTTTAGATCTGAATTTAATGCTTCTGTAACTTCTACATCCCTCTTAAGGGTTTAAAGGTAGTTTTTTCTTCTACTACCACTAAAAGATTCCAAATATATCTAAAGGATAGTATAAATAGCTAAGGGAGGGAGATGAATATTTATCATTGAAGTTTTCTTTTAAATGCTCTGAGGTTACATCTTAAACACCTCTCTTTCATAGCTTTATTTTCTTCCTTTGTTTTACATGTCTACAGCTGGAACAAAGTATCAGCAAGCACCGTTTCAAAATAAACTGAAGAGATAAGGAAGTCAATATACCTGATTCAATAGAGTACACAATTTCTGCATTTTTTCCTTTGTCCTTATCTAATGCTGTAACCTGAAGCACTGTTGATCCAACAGCTGCTGACTCATATACCCGTCCTTCATAGGAAGAGCTGGTGAACCATGGAGCGTGATCATTTGTGTCACTAACGTTAATGAGGATTCTGGCGTAGTTGCGCTTCACAGGAACGTCTTGATCTCGAACCTGAAACAGTTAGCATGTTACTAGTTATTTAGCAGCTGATAAAATATTAGTAGCAATTCAAGATTCAATCTGTACCAGACACAAAGACTGCATACAAATTAAACATACAAATAAGTGTTTGAATTAAGGGGACAGATTAAAAAGGCATTTAAAAAAAAAAAGAGATCTGTTTGTTGACTACTGAAGAAATTTTGTGTTTATTTACCATCACTGTGAGAATGTGTTGGTTCATGGTCTCATGATCCAGTTTTTCTGTAGTATAAAGAGAGCCAGTTCCAGGGTCCAGACGAAATTTTTTAAGACTGATGGGATCGGTGCTGCCCTGCATAGTATAAATCAGTTTATTCTTCTCATCTCTGTCTGTGGCACTGACTTGCAGAATTTCTGTCTCTGGTATAGTGTCTTCTGGTATAACAACTTCGTATTTTGAAGCAGAAAACTGAGGTCTGTGGTTATTTGTGTCTATAACTTTGATGTACACCTGAAATGAAGCAAGGGGAAGAGGGAAACATCGATGATATTTAGGAAACAGAGATGAAAAGAGGCTATTTCATTAAAAATAAAAACAGAATACTGAAATAATTCCACCGCAAGACAACTTCCCTTCAGGTCTAAAAGATATAGTAAACAACCACCTCACTAGATCCAAATCCGTCTCACCTTCCCTAAAGTCAAACCAGAAACCTGTATGATCAAAAATGCCTTAGGTAAGATATGGGAATGATTTTTGTCTGAAGCAAGGTGAAAAAGAATCCCCAAGTAATTTTGGAATTTAAAAAAAAAAAAAATAATAGGGATCTGAGATGGGGTAAAGATAGTCTTTATTTGTGCAAAGTTGGGAACTTTAAGCAGTGCTCTCCAATGCAGCAGATGCACTGTACTCCTTGCTCTCACATGGAAAAAAATCCTCTTTCAACTCCTTATGTTTCCAAATCTATGCAAGAATGGAAAAACGGTGGAATTCCCACAGAACTATATTATTTTAAAGGACCACAGTTATTTTTTGCTCTTCTTTACCAGTGTAGCACAACCTCAGCCTAGGCAACTGGTCACCAACACAATTTCCTTGAGGTTATATTAACTGTGATGCTACAAATTACATTTTCCCACGTAAAATTCCATTGGGTTCGCTGCGTGCTGGGTAGGCAATGTTTTCTTGGGATAATAATGTTCACTGGAATTACGTAAGATCCCTGTAGACCCACCTGCCTTTCACAGCACCAACCTCCTGTATAAAAAGGGTAAGACACACTCAGCCACCATCACCAGTGATAACATCAGATGAGTAACAGTAACGCAGAGGACTCAGCAGCGCAGGTGGTCAGCAAAGCTCCAAGAACACATGGCTAAATTCAAGTTCTTTATGTGCTGCACACACAACCATGCTTTTAGCTACCCAAAGGCTAGCTGCTTCAAATAAATGAGTTAAGTGCCACCAACAAGGGTTTAAAATAAGTACTTAAGATATTATAAGTGGGTTAAATTGCTCTTTGAAGATGCTTACTGCTTTCATTGATACCGGGTGGATATATCAGGCAAGATACAGAACCACGTGCAGTAGAAACTAAGTAAGATGAATCCTGACAGTCAAGAAAGTAAGTAAATGCCATGTGTCTCACTACAGGAAGAGAAAACTTGCAGACAGACATCAGGAGCCCTTGAATATACTCTACAAAGGCTACCAAGGGTTTAGGAGACTGTTTCAAGAACTTTATTCTAAGTAACAACAGAAAGACTTTTGCATCAAAGTAATGAAGTCCCCTAGGGACCCTGGAGACAGCAAAGGGCAGAGTGATTAATGAAAGTTAGAATCTGGGAAGGCTAAGAATTGGGTGTGGAACTCCAGGGATAACTTTGTATTACAACACAGAAAAGTTCTCCCAAAAATGGGGATGTTGCCCGCCCTGCTAGCGGGAATAACTGTCACCAGGAAGACTATTTTCACTAAGAATTTTGCTCAGATAATAAGAAGAACAGATGAGCATATAAAAGGGAATATAGAAACAGAGATGAAGATGGCAAATGTGGAATCTCAAGAGTCAGAAGCCAGATATGGAATAAAAAGTCACACACGGAATAAAAATGGTTTACAGTTTATTTGAAACTGCAAATCAACCTGCGGGTAAGCAAGATCATGAGGAAATAAAAAGAGCAATTATGGAGGAGGAAAGCATGTCCCAGATTACAATTCTTCCTCAGTCTTATTCACCAAGAACAATAGGGAGCACAGCCCTGCACAAAAAAATGAGATGCTGGCCAAGCAGTGGTGCTGCAATAAGCTGCTTAAAGAAAACAAATCACCAAGACAAGGTGGGAGCCACCCCCAGGTCCTGCTGGACTGCAGAAAAAGATAATAAAAACTAGATGTAGTGTGTGCTGTTAATAAAACTGAGCTCCTCCTTCAGCAAGTCTGGGGGCAGGGGGCATATGTGTATATGTGTGCACACACTAGTGTCCGCAGCCACACACAAGCCCCAAACATTTTTAGTAGAAGCAGTCCTAGGTGTTGCAATCCAATATATAGTATGTTTTAGGAAATATTAATAAATATAGGTAGCTATTCAGTGTTTGAAACAGTCTGTTAGAATAAATACAAAATACTACTGCTTTTTATAGGAAAATGCTGCCTCCCATGATTTACTAGACTTCCCAGACAACAGAAGGAATAGGAAATAAGCTAATCATTCAGCACATCAATAAAATCCCTTGCAAGATGTTGCTATGGAAGCTCAGGAGTTTGTTTTTGTCATGGATTAGAAACTGATTAAAGATAGGAAACAAAGAACTGGAATAAATATTGATTGTCAGTGGGTGATTTATGATATATACTAGGATCAAGGTTTTAAATATATTCACTAACAAATTCAACTGGAAAATGAACATCAAGAATGAAAATATGGCTTTAAATATGCAAATTTTTTAAATAGTGATGATTAGAGAGGATGTAATAAATCAGGGTTGTTTTGGTAGTGTTTTGTTGTTGTTTGAGTTTTGGGGTTTTTTTTCAATTATGTATAAATAAAATAGGTTTTAGTGCATAAAATCTCCTAGGTAGATAATATTACATTTAGACTCAGGAAAACAGTAAATGATAGTATCAATTTTGATGGATTTAAATTAAAACCGTTACTTGAGTTCATGTCTATTTCCCTGCAAGTGAGGAAATACAGAAACTTAGGTCAAACCCTCAGGTGACAAGGAATGCAACTCCAGAGCAACTGCATTAGATGACTCTTCTGAGCAGAAGACAGAGCCACCTGTGCTGCTGGTACTATGAATACAGGAAAACAGAATGGAGCACCGCAAAAACCTGCTCAAAGTATAAAGTTAAATGCCAGGAATGTAGTGGCTGTGAAATGAATACTGATACCCACAAGAGTAACCACATAGTCAATGCACCAGCTTTGCTGAGACGTGATCGGTTGATCATACAATCAGAAGGACTTGGCATCAACTTCCTCTGGGATTACCTAGTGAAGCGGTTTAAATGACCTTGCCAACTAAACACATGAGGAGACATCCTCCAAAAACTCACTGTTGGGCTGAGTAGATAAGGAGATAGCTCATCAAAGGGTACAGCTCTATTAAATATGAATCATTAACAAAAATATTGCAAAGGAATGAAGAGAATGACTCAGTCACTGAGGTGGCTTGCTCAGGTATCCCATTGTCAAATTACTTGCTCGGGCACGCAGTTTTTCTGTGTGCTGGTAAACACAGCTGCAAAACCACAATTTGATCTATTATTGCAACCAAATGTGCCTAAAATCCAAAGTTTATCTTTGATTCAAGTGAAAGATGTTCTATCTACAAACTTTTGGATTTACTTCTCACTGACATCACTCCTCAGATTCTGGTGGACAAGCATAATGCAGCCTTTAGCCTAACTGCATGCAGGACAGCTCCACCATAGGGACCAAGCAGGTAGGGGGAATTATTCCCCTGTTTGGCACTTGCTGGTGGGACTGTAGATCCCCTACAGTTTTGGGCCCTGCGGTGCAAGAGAGATCTTCAGAAAATTAAACAAAGCCAGCAAAGGAACATTAAAATCAATGGGGATCTAAAAGCACTCCACCTGCAGTTTAAAGGGAGAGCTACAGGAAAGAGGGCCGGATTCTTCTCAGAAGTTCATTGTGAAAAGACAAGAGATGACACTCACAAGCTCCAATGAGAGGAAACTACATTAAGAAATAAGAAAAAAAGTATTTTCAGGGAGCAGTGTTAAACACTTATGCCCAAAGAGGTGGCACCCCTGTCATCTCAGGCACTCAGAACCTGATGAGTCCCTGAACAACTTGATCCAACTTTGCAGTTTGCTCTTCGAGCAGGAGTTTAACTAGATGAACTCCAAGGGCTGCTCCAATCTAAACTATTACATGCATGTACTAATGAAACTCTACTTTGAAGACAGCACTCCATACCGATGCTACGTGAGATGTGCTGCAAAAGGACCAAATTTTCATCTGTTAAGGTCTTCAACTTCAGTGAAAGACACTTGAAGTTAAAATTAGCACTCAAAATTAATAATATCCACACAGAAAAACATGGGTTTGTGTGCCTGAGAACAAAGTATGCTAAAACCTTGCGCTATTCTGAAGTGACACGTGTAATACAATAAAAACAGCTGCATAAAGTCTCGGTGAAATTAGAAGATCAAATTCAAATGAAATATATTATCTCTTAAGAAAGAAGCTGCATGTTGAAGAGGCTCACTACAGAAAAATCTTGACATAATGCAATCTCTGAAACAAATGGTCTGGAACTAAAGAAACCTGACTGATTTTGTAAGGCTACATAAGGGCTGTGTCCTGCTCAGAGATCTCAGTGAGAGTGATGCAACCTAGTTATGCAGAGAACAAGGCAGCCCAACGTTATTTAGGGGAAGGACTTGAAATCTATTTATTTGACAGAGGAAACCTAAATTTGCATAGGAATGCATTGATTATCAGTGAGTTATAGAGATTATATGCTCCACTGACAAAACATACTCACTGTGTACTATTTAAGCATGATGTTTCTTTACATGTTTTTAATCTATTTTTTAATTTGCAGGTTCTGTGTGGAATTTAAATTCTCCTTCTCTCTTCATTCATAAGTACATTACAGTTACATTGACATGTTTATAATAATTTTCATAAATACAAAGTTGCACTATCCAGAGACAATATAACTGCATTCCAGTTCTAAAATTTCTCTGTGGAGCTGTTTGGTGATTGCAAGCAAAAATGCACATTTAATCAATGAAGAACATTCTAGCCTTCATTCCCAAATCAATCCCAAAGCATACTACCCATATAAATTTTGCATAAAGCAAGATTAAATATTCTGTAATAGAACAGCAACAGGTAAAAATGCTGCAATTAGCTTTAAACCATCTTAAGTATTACTTCCAGCAGAAAAAAATTAATTGGTAGACATAGCAATGACTGGAAGTGGCTATAGGGAGAAACAGGATTATTTCCTCCCCCTTCCCCAAAGCAGCTCAATAGTTCACATGTTGCTAGTTACATCTTGCAAATAACCTTTTCTATTTAAGGGCAAAACATTATAACCCAAAAACATTAGTACACGGATTTGTTTTTTGAATTATATTCCTTCCCAGTGTAACACTGGACATCTCTAAATCATCTGTCAAGCACCACTACCCTAGGTTTTGTTTATCTTGTTTTGCATCATGCATTTGGCATTCAGATGCATGCAAAATTCTAAGAGCCTCCATGCCTACTGCTGCTGTATTTTAAAAAAAAAACCAACAACTATTTAACTGAAGTCCTGAAAGAGTCAAATGCTCTACAGATGTTAATGGCCTGAGGCCAGCCAATGCCTTCCACTTTAGTCAGATACAATACACTGCTTTTACACAATAAGATTTTAATTTCTCGTCCCCCTCCCCAGAATCTTGAAAATGTCATTTCCTTTCTCAAATTAAATGTAAAATTACTTAAGTCTGCTGTTAATCAAGATCCATTAAATTGTTTACTGTATTTCCTATGTTTTTACAGCAATTACTTTGTAAGCTAAAGGCTGCATATGGCATATTGTTGTTCCTAATGTATACACACTACTCAGAATTTTTTTGCCTGTCACTCTGTTTTAACTGTTTATCAGCTCTTGGAAAAATCCAGCACAACATCCACACTCGAACTTTAATCTTCATTATTTCAGCAGTGAGTAATGGAATTTGCACACTGGCAACCATAAATCACACTTTCAACTCTGATTCCAAATCAACATTTTTAATTCCCCTGAAGTTAAGCCTCATCTGAAATGCCTGTTCTTAATGATAGCCCTGAGGGATATCTTAACAGCTCGGTCGATTTGGGTGGGCCAGGAGTTATGGGGGAAGATAAGAGAATCAGTTAAAATCATCAGTCTGTTCATGCACTAACAGTGGCAGAGTCTGAACTAATCCATGCCCCTCAATTCATATAGCACAGTAACGTGAGACCCAAACAGCAACAGAACTCGTGCTTAGCTCAGGAGCAGGAAAATAATGCAAAAGGAAGTCTTTGTGCTTGTTTGTAACAGAAACCACAACCTCTGCTCCTGCCAACTCTAACTGAGAGAGGAAAGACACAAAAGAAAATCATACAAAAAGCAATTGCAGAAGTAAGACATGATAAATTTGAGGCTACTACTGCAATTCTTCTGCAGAAGACTGCTGTGGTAAATGTTTATAATGTTCTTTCAGCTTTACCAGATGCTAAAATAACGAATTCATTTTAAAGAAATTGGACAAAAGCTACACTGTGTGCTTCTTAGAAGAATTCAATGAATTGTGTAACCCAAAGGAAGAGAAGGGGTGAGGGTTAAAGTATTTTTGTGACCTTCCAGTTCTTGGTTGTTCCAGAAGACAAAGCAGATTATGGTTCAACTGTGACAACTCAGGATGCCTGCATAAATTCAGCTATATAAGCAGTAGCTCTGGATAGAATATCTGCAGTCATCAAGACCAGATATTCAGCCTTTACTTGTCCCCAGGGTACCCCAACACACTCTGCATGGTGGCATTTTTGACAGTATTCTTGGGGGGAGGGAGCATCTCTGGAAAGCGTCATGCTGTCTTCCCGACTCTCCTGGCAAAAGATGGATGTTGGTTTCTTAGCTGGATGTGGGTTTCTTTTTTTTTTTTCCCAAACTAATTGATGCCTTCTATCCAATATTCTGTACTCAGTATGAATGAAGCTGCTCAGTATCTTTACTATAACTAGGCAGTAAATTTACAGCAGGATTCTCCAAAATTTTATGGTGGTAATCAACGCCAGAAGCAATGGCACCACGGCTATGATAGCAGCAAGTTCTGACTTGTAGACATACTGTCATGTTTGAAGATTCATGGTCTATGATATCACTCAAAATTGTCACCATTAAAGGGTAAGGCAGCTCTCAAAGGAAACTGTTAACTTTGCAATTTTCTACTATTGAATTTTGTCTATTTGACCTATCAAGCCTCCAGACATGCAGTCAGTTCAATAAAGACTATTTTAAATCCTAAACATTGACAAGAAACATCTTTCCCTCTGGCCTAAAGGAAAAAGACAGCATATAAGACATTAGAAAAGACAACAGAAAAACTTAAATACTTCATAGAAGTTGAGCAAGAAGAAATTGCATCCATAGCTCAATTTCTATACAGAAAAGAGAGCAGCAACCCACTCTTTGAGCTCCTGAGGAGTAGGTCAATGATAGGGGCAGGTAACAGACACATCACTGTCCCAATTCAAGTCTTAAATCAGTAAATAAATCCTTTCCTTTCAATTTGCAAGAAAAGTGGAGCTCCTCTGTGGCATGAATAGAGCCATGAGCTGTTCAGTTAAACTTTACTTCCAAATACATTCAGGTTCTGGGCTGGGGAAAAAAACTAGATGGTAAGAACAGGAAGGATACACTTGATAACCTACTATACTATGAGTTATTTCCAGTAGTTCTGCCTGCAAGTGATGTCAATAGTCCAGCCACAAAGAACTGTCACCACCATGAAGCTTTAGAAGAGAAGTAATTTGAAAAACCTCTGTTTGTCTGAGATTGATGCTTTCTGAAGAGTGTTTAGCAATCTCTACCTCTATTGAAGATGAAAGAAAGTACTTGGGAAGATGTGCAGAGATGCTATAATCTAAACCTTGTTTCTGTATATACACCATGCAGAAGGAGCAGATTAGTTTCATAAAACAGTAATTGGACATACTGTACAACTGGATACACTGTACAACTTGTCACTTGTAGATGTTGGGGGATGAGGAGAAACTAAAAAACCTTACAGTGCTCGACTTCCAGATTTCAAATGGTGTAATACTGTTTGGAGATTTTGGGGGAGCTGGATAAAGAAGAGCAATTCAGGGAAAAAGCATTAATCCTTTTCTTGTGAGTAAATCATGCACAGAAGAGCTTGGTTTCTGTTTCCACTTACCCAGCTAATGTAGGAACACGATATAACTTAAAAGCTGCTAATTCAGACTCCAGTACAGTAACACACAACTTTCCAAGTTGACCCCTAAACAGCATGACTCAATGAATATCAGAATCTACTTCTACTTTAGACAGACTCCCTAATTTGTATCAATCATATTACTTATCTCCAGGATGAAAAAAATGGTGGAGTACAACACCCTTCTCACACCCCCACATACAAATTCCTTCATTTATAAGTTCTTCATTAGAAAGTCCATTACCTGAGTGCTGATAGATCTGGTTCCATCTGTTGCCTCTACTGTCAGGTTGTAATTTGATTTCTGTTCTGCATCAAGAGGTCTAGCGACAATGATAGTTCCAGTGCCCTTCTCCACATCAAATCGGCTGTCATAGTTGCCACCTTGTTCAGGAAATTGGGAGAGGAAGAAGTTCATAAAACACAGCACCGATGTGTTGTTTTCATGTATGATCATGTTCTGTGTTCAGATGCTTAATGAAGGTGGAACTGTATACACACATAGATATATATACACACTTATTTTAAACCCTTTGGTTTTTTCTGGTAATGTGATATGCTGCTACTCAGAGATATTTACAACTGAATAATTTTGGACAAAGCTGATGTGTCTGGCTCATGGAAAGTTAGCAGGTACTTTAAAAAAAACCCCAGAATTTAGAGATTCCAAATAGCAGGAAATGGAGAATTAGGAGGTGATATGTAACAGTTTATTTTGTGCAGTCAGGCTAATTAGTGAAAACATACTTTGTATCAAAATAAATTAAAAACCCAAATCAGAAATGCTGTCAAATTTGTGTCTTTCAGATCAGAGTACAACTTACTATACTCATAAATGACTACAGAATAAAGTTGATAGAGGTATAGTACTGCCAAAGGCCGAGTACCTGAAGAATTCACTAACTCCTACTGAGATACACAAGACTCAGATGAGTGCTGAATGTTTAAATGCCCAGTGTTTAAGTGCTCCCTTTTTCTGAGGCAAATTGTCTTAACTTCCCTTTTGAAACTTTCAAATTACCCTTTGAAATACAGTTAAATAACCATGCAGATCAATAGCTACACTTAGTCGTTTAAACATTTAATTGATCATCACCATGTCACCCTGAGCAGACTATCATGAAAATACAACCTCCATTAAGTCCAAATATTGTTAGCGATGATAAATACTGCCATTTAATTACAACTGCTTTAGACTTCTCAAGCTACTGCCTAAAATGGAGGAATCAATTTTTATTTTGGTCAAGCCAGTGCTAGATATGGCAAACCAATTTCTCCTAATTATGTGCATGTGTTCTTCGAATATTTTACAAGGACAGAATTCAGATATCATCTGAGTGCTTTTTCTTAAATTATTTTAAGAGTTTTTACATGCCATGTTTTGTAAATCACTGAAAGCCTTTATGAAAAGCCAAAGCTAGAAGTGAGAGAGTGAAGTTCCAAAGGTTGAAAATTTATAATTGATGCAAGAACGAACAGTAGATACTGAAATGGGCCTCACATGTAAAAAAGATTTCGGCTTTAGAAGGTTCCACTGCATGACAGACATATCAGTTTAGAAAAGATGGGCTAGATTCTGCTTCACTGG
>VZTU01012568.1:324-38169 GCA_013400835.1 Zapornia atra | reverse complement strand
ATGGGTATGAAAGGCAACACCTTCAGCAGCTTTTGTTTCTTCCCTTCTCCTTTCTTTTTAACAGATGGACATGATTTTTTTTAACTGGGGTTTGTGCAAGATGCCAGCTTCATAAAGCGAGTCATAGCTTTTCTCATATAGCTGTCACGAGATACAACTGGCTCTGATGTCTCAATGAAGTCACCTCCATTTTAAGGGAAGACTAGGAGCAATGGTTATGACCCTGTACATTCATTTTCCCTTATACAAGGATAAGTTCTCAAACCAGTTTTTCTTTTTTTTTCTCTTCTTTATCAAGGAAATCACAAAGGCCTTGCCTAATTTTTGTAGTAGTGGTGATAATCTGGTACTCCACTGAAGCAGAACTCAACCCAAACTTCTGCATCTGGTACACTGGAAGTGTAACAGCAACAGTTTTGGCCAGAGCCAAAACTGGATGCTCTTGAATTGATGCTGTATAAATGTAATGATGACAAAACAAAACAAAAACGAACCTGTCACAAATGCAACTGTGAGCACTTTGATTTCCGAAGGGTTAATAAAATAAATAGTTTATAAATGTACGCTTTCATTTCAGATCTCATAATCTGGTAATAAATTATGTGATCTCAGCAGATACCTTCTGCTGTACAGTTCAGGTCACAAGCCATCTGAAAGATGTAAAATACTTCACTAGCAAGCTTGTCTCCTGGCTCAGCCAAAAAGAAAGAAAGCATGGAAAGCAAGCACAGAACACAAAGGAAAGCTGTCAATCAAATTAATTCATGCTATTAGAAACAGTAAAAGAGGGCAGTTAAAGTGACCAACTTGTAAGAGTAGCTGATAATTTCACAACATGATCACATATCAAACTTTCCAAAACATTTTTACTAAGAAAACAGTAAAAATAATGTGGTTTAATTTACAGTGCACGGACAAGTTCTGCTCTTTCCCCTTGGGAGTTTTCTTTATATTTCCCTTAAAATTGCAGGAAAAGATTACCTATTTTCTGCATTAGGCACACAAGAAAAACATCTGTAAATGTCTAAACTGTGCTGCATGCTTAGAAGGAGCAAATCAAAACAATACTATCATCAGAATTCTGTGCAGACCTAGACACTGTTCAGAGTGCACAACAGTTGACGCAAACTAAAAAGAACAATAGAAAAGTACATCCTCAATCTAACAAACAATTTTTGCTAATAAAACCCCATTGCTGTACTCTGTGAAAACTCTCAAGGGTTGTGATGACTCTTCTACCTACTCTCTTTCATTTCCATGAACCACTCACCTTTCACTGACAATATCTCTTTCTTAACCTTTCCTTTAATGGACTCATTTTGCCTACAGACGTATGTTTGCTGTTGACTGGATAACCCTGTGAGTTGGAGCACACAGAACGTTCTCCTCTCTCCTACTCACATAAGTCATTTTTAGATTTTCTGCCTTTCTACTGCCACATCTATGGGTGTTTACATTTAGAAGAACAGCAAAGCATCTCTAATGCAGACAGCTTTGCCCATATGAGAATGCAAGGAGGTATCTTGAACTCTATTCCCTAAAAGCAACCACATTATTTTTCCCCCCAGAAAGAACCATTAAAAATCCTATTCAAGTATTCAGCAATGTTTATCAGTATTATCACAGGTTGTTCACGCATCAAGCATGGATTTAGGGAAGAGTTGTGTCTCTTCTCATGTGCCTGAAAGTTTTCTGAGAACAACCCTCAACTATTTGGCATTTATATGTTCCTACCACATATACAAGTTTTTCAAACTTTGCTTCTAACTGCTGCTGTTGTTGGCATCCCTTTGGAAATACACATCAGCAAACCCAACCTTTAAAATTATTACATTTTAAAGAAATAATAATTAAAAAAATGCTCTCCCCCCACAATTTAACACCATAATCATGGCTAAAATTTTCAGTAGTAACCAAGGTGAAAAAGATCCTTCTCTCTCTTGTGACTGTGGTGGAAAAATCCCAATCTGATAGGGCTATCTAAAAACCAGAAACAGTTCACTACTGGATACCTCTCCAAGAATAAGGCTGTGCTTTTCTTAGTTCTTAAGCACGTAACACACGACAGAACCTGGTTTTAGTATCAGCTATATAGTGAACAACCTGTATTCCTGGTGCTCACAGGGCTAAGTAAGACTAAAATTAAAAAATACTATTCATTTTGACACCAAAGCATCAACGTATAGTCATATTACTGATTAGTATTCCCCTTTCAATGGTTAGGGTTTGATATAGTAGTAAGAATATATACACAAAACTGGGTTTAGGGACATTGCAAGTTTCCCTTTTAGTACTGAATCAAGGGACAGCAAACTGAGAAGCAGCCCAGAGAACAAGAGATCAATGTGAACAGTATAATCTCTCTTTGGGTGTATTATTCTGATTTGCATTTTATATCTTTCTCTGTCCTAGAGTCTGTGAGATTGATTTGATTAGTTTTAATTTCACTGACACAATATTCATAAGTCATTTCCAAACCTGCAACATAGCAGATATTGCGCAATGTAATTTTAATCTTTGATATACAGTGACATTGATAAAAATTTAAGTACTTTTGACTTATAATGAAATAAGGGGAAAAAAGTATGCATCTATAGCTAAAGAATGCCAAAACCTTGCATTGCTTAGAAAAGCGATCAAGAAATCAAGCTGCGATAAGCCCTCCAGTTATCTCAGACGCCATGCATTTGTTTCTAATAATAAAAGCCCTTAAGGCATCCTTACCCGTTATGTCAAACCAAAGTGGTGTTCCAAGAGGTTCAACAGCTATTACACCAATCATGTGAGCAACTGGGTCACTTTCCATCACCGTGAAAGAAAAAAAAGCCTCCTCAAAATAAATGGGCTCTGAGGGTGGGGTGGGCTTTGGAATCCACTCTATGTGAAGCCGTGTAGTTGATGATTTTTGTGGACGACCATTGTCTACAGCTTTAATCTGTGAAACAGACACATCTTTTAAGCTACAGGAACACATAAATCATTATGTCACATAAATGGAAAAGTAGTAGTAAGTTCCGAGCATGTTTGCTTGTGTGAGATATAGCCAAAAAGGTTAAGTGTCTCTCAAAGTGCCGCTTGCCCTTCATTATCTGGGCAGCAAATGGAGAAGTATGCAGCACCTGATAGTAGCACAAACTGTTATCATAAATTCAGTTTTATTTTGCTTTCTTCCTGAAAAAGCGTCAAGCTGATTGCTTATGTTCCCTCATCATGCTTATTATCTGTCAAGTTCTGGAAAAGAACAGCAGCTTCTTGATTCTCAATAGAGACATCTGAAATCATCCTTTAAAAAAAAAAAACCACAACCAAAACAAATAAGCCCATGAAACAATGCTTCTGGATTTGTTGAAGCTTTCTTCTGATAACTGCAGTCACTCATCTGCCAGCTACTGAATAAGAAGCGATAAGAATACAGATAAAAGAACACTTCATATATTCATAATATGCAAGATTTTGACTCACTGAAAGGATATCATAGTCCCTTGCTGCAGAGAATTTCTTTGATGAAACCACTCCAGTTTTGGGTTCAATAAAGAATTTGCCATGCTCATCACCGTCCTCAATGCTGTAAGAGATCTCTGCATTGGGGCCTTCATCTTTATCCACAGCAACAACGCGATAGATGGGCTCTCTCCTGGCAGCTCTCTCTCGTTCTGGTTTACCACGCTCTGGAAGCTGGATTTTGTAAAACTTCTGCAAGAACTGAGGCTTATTGTCATTCTCATCCAAGACCTTCACAATGACCCGTGCGATCGTTGATTTGGCAGGAATACCATTGTCTGTCACCGTCACCTGTTTGTATTGAGAAGGATATGGTTAGCTCTCAATTCAAACACAGTCCCTTCCAACAATGCTCTTTTAAAATCATTTTCCTACAACTCCCTACAAAAACTGTACAGTAGTTCCCTAACTTCAGTTACTTAAAGACCGTTGTGTAAAGCTATTTGGTGAATATTTATAAAAGTTTTATTTACAAAGTTTATTCAGCTACTAACTTAACATTTTGATGCTTCATGTACAGCACATAGGAGTTGATAGATTTATATTAAATCTATTTCACTATTTTGCAGCATTTTAACTGAAATAGTAACTTGAGCACAGGAAAAGCAAAGTATAGTATCTCTGATAAGAGCTTCACTGTAATATCTTAATATACTTTCAGCCTAGTGGTTCCTTGCAACTTTTCAATTTAATAATTTGATTTTACACCTCAAAAGATGCAATTCGTAAGAATAAGTTTCTGAATTTGACAGGCCTACACACTAAAAAGCCCCTATATTTTAAGACATAAAATCAGTATCTTGTTTAAAAGAAGCTCAAAGCATTGCTTTTTAAGGAAGACACACAAAAAAATCTATTTCCATGGACTAAATGAAATAGGAAATTAAACCAAGCCTGCTCCTCCAGCAATAGTCAAAATTTCCTCTAAAAAGCCAGGAAACGAGTATGAAATTGTCTACAATATTAATTCCAGGACTGATCTGAAGTTATTGGTATGGATAGTGAACAAAAATATAACAAGTTATGTTAATTACAAGTCAGAAAATGGAGTAAAAAGTCCATATCCTTAGGAAAAGGACCAAATTGATGGAAAAACTTAGCTCATAAGAGGTTGGATATGAGCATATGTGAATTATTTTGGCATCAATTTCAAAGAACAAAAAGATAGGGGGTTTATATTCCTGCTTCCTGTAAGAGCTCAGTTAACAGACAAGTTAGAGAATAACTTTGTGACTACACCCTGCCACGTACATAAAAGCAAACGGGCTCAGACAGGCATTTCTGAGGGAGAGTTTAGCTGCTATTACATATAAAGTATTTAAACCAAATATAAATCCTCACTGATAACAGTATTACCTGACCTACAACAGTTTGGCTAAATCTCATTTTCTGAAGGGATGTTTTAAGAAAAAAAATTATATGAAAGACAGAAGGAATAATGAAGGGTAGGGACATATTTTTCCTTTTGTCAATATTTCATATTATTTTCCTTACTTCCTCTTTGCTTCTGGGTCATTTTTTGTTTTAGCTTCAATATTTTAAACCTTGCATCTCTGATGTTAATAATTTTATAAGCCAGTGCAGCAATCTTCCTTAGCCTTTCCACAGTCTCCCCTTCGTTTTTTCACTCTTTTTTTCCCCCTTTCCTTTAAAATCCTCTTCCTTGACTTAATTTACCTTCCTTAATACAACACAGAAACACACAGGGATGTCTGAGGGTTACTAATACCATCCCTGCTGTAATATGAGGAAAGTGATAAACTGAGATATGTTCACCTAATTCTGCCAGATACTTGTCAAAGCTGTAGAAGAATGAAAAGTAAAATAAAAAATAAAAATCAAACACATACTGTTCCTAACAAATTCTATGGGAAACGTGTTGTGCATTGCAGTTTCATTTTGGTTCTGAGTTTGTGAGGATATAAGTCTTTGCTGGGAGGAAGCTCTGTACAGAAGTCAGTCACTGCAGTAGCACTGGGAAAACATCACAGGAAAGATACACATTGGGACTCAATCTTAAAGGTCTTTTCCAAACTCAATGATTCTAGGATTCTAAGATCAGTGTTGTGATGGCTGTTAAACAAAACAACCTCCTTAACCCAAACAAAAAACTCTATGCAGCAATGATATTCTGATCACAAGCAGCACACCTTAATTTGGGGAGAACAAGTGTTTCTCTTCGAGAATGTGGGTTGCAGATTCCTTCAATAGTTCTTTAGAATAACAAGAATAACAAGATACAAAATAATGAAATGGATACTAATGGAAAGCTAGAATTGAATCCCAGATGAAAAACTGCATTTACATTGAGAAGAATCAGGACAGGATCAGATTTTTTTTTTCCCCCTTTCTCATTTATTTGAGGGGGAAAAAAAGGGAAATATAAATGAAACGTGGCATAAATTGCAAGAATGAAGTGAACAAGCATGAGTAAAGTGATTAACCACAACAAAACACGTGAAACACAACATGAAATGCAAATGTTCATGCTTATCTCTAACAGATGGTAGGATTTCCACATACATGAGTATCTGTTCCCTTTAGTACTTAGAACATGACCATCTATCTTTCAGTTTGAAAAAAAACCCAACAAAATACCAAGCACAAAACACAAAACCAGAAACATATCCCAAGAGAGTGAGTTCCAAGGGGCATGGAATATCTTGGCCATTAGCATAATGTTAGCATTGTCCTGAGCCAAGAAGGAAAAAAAAAAAAAGGTAAATTTGAGGAAAATGTAGTTTGATTTGAATGCACCGTCAGTTTATGTCAGCATTACTGACATAACCAACAGAATACTAAGATACGAGACAATAACATGAAGCTAGCCTAAAATAATTGCATTATAAAAGTGCCAATTTGGCACTTGGAAAATAGTTACAAGTTGGGAATAAAAGAATGGGGCATATTAATTACCATTATGCAAGCAGGAGTGCAATCAAGGATCAAATTTGATAGCAAACAAGGAATAAACCCACCAACCCATCTGGTCAACATTTCAATGCTCAATTAATTAGCCAGATGCTCAGTACTTGGCTCATAATACTGCCCACCACTCTGTGCATTTCTGGGTTTGCTTCCAACCTATTTTCAAAGGTGTAAACATAAAACTAACAAGTGGGAAAACTGCTGCTTTGGGCTGTGCTGTCTACCATTATCGCTCTGTAGTTAAGCGTTCTTCCATTGGATACTTCACAGACTTATTTAAAATGTTAACAACCAGCTGGGATTCAAAATGAAGGAAGAATGAGGAATTACAAATTATACCAGCAGGCAATAACCAACATTCCAAACTAAAGAGCAAGCAGCTTAATCTGCTATTTATCTTTACAGACAACGATGAAACCAGGAGGATTTCTGTACCCTTGTACAATACTCTAACCTTAAAAAAATATTTAAAAAAATTAAAATCTTGAGTTCTGTACATTTTATCCTGTTATAATTTAAGATTAAATTAGCAGGCTCAACTGCTAGTAGACAACTGCCCATAGCAGGACACTGTTAGTGTGCTCTTTGGCTAAATTCTGTCCCCAAACAGGTAGCACGCTCCCATACGCTACCCAGCTGCAGCCCGAGTATTCACCCAATTCAGGCACCATTGTCAAGAGGTAACTTGGACGTGGCCACCCTGTTCCAGGGATAAGGTATAAGCAATCGAAGCCATACTGTGCCAGGTGGCTTCAGGGTCACAGAATAATCCACAGCTCATTTTATTTACTGTATAAACCTAATACAAACACCACCCCCCCCCCAAAACAGGACGATATGCATACGAATAAATGTCATGAGATACCAATTTTACAACCAATATACATCAGTGGTCAAGAAATAAGATATAATTGATATTAAATGCTTTGGGAAACTTACACAAGCAGATTACAGGAGGTAATTTAAAAAGAGAATAATGTGATGACTTTACAATTTACAGGAATAACATGTCTAGCACTAAATCAGATTTGCCACTTAACTTTGCTGCTACTACTACTAAAAACACAGCACAGATTAAATGCCACCCTATTGCTATTTAAGTGCAAAGAGTTTTTCCCAAAGCTGATACAGAACTGAAAATAACAACAAATATTTTGTCCAACAGCTGCATTAATCCAGCTTGCAATGCACCAAAGGGATAGAAAAAGGGCAGGAAGACTGCCTGCATGCTGGAGTTCTGCAAAAGGATAGTTTGTGCTACCTAGGAATATATTCACCTCCAAGTCTACACAGCCCTTGCATTCCTATTAGAAAATTTTTCTACAGATTTCACAAATTTTGAGCAAGTCCAGACTTGCTAGCTTTGTGAACTTAGATCACTGTCTTGTTTATCACCCAGAGGCAAAAGGACAATAAAGTTCCAGATAAATCTCAGCCTCTAACTATCACCATGAATATTCAAGTCTTCATTGAAGGTGAAGTACAATGCTGCCACACTGCACAACATCGTGAAAATGGAAGACTCACTGTTGTCTATATTTTTCTTTCATGTTTTTCTGATAAATAATGAGAATAGACATTACATAAATTCCATACAGCATACAATTAAATGGAGCTAAATAAAAGAATTATGTCCTGAATTTCATGCTCTTGGACACCAACTCTATAATGCATGTTTTGCAACTCACCTGCTTATGTGATTGATAACTGTATTATGCAGAAAAAATACTCTACTTACAATCTGTTTATATTCTCAATGTTTAAAAAGATTCTTTTTGGGAGGTCTATATTCAGCAAATGGCAAGCTGAAATAGGTATTTCAGTAATTACACAAGAAGGTTTTTTAAAAAAAGGGAATCATATTCCTTTTAGTAACCATGCCTATGAACTGTTTGAAAGAAAACCTCTACTTACAGATATAGATATAAAAAATTGCCTTCTATCTGTATCTTAACTCTTTTCTTACAAAGAACTCTCAACACACTGTTTTTATAAAACAGGTAGTTTTCTGCATTGCAATATAATGCACATAGAAGCAAATTATTTTTGAAATCCGTTTCTCTAAATTCTTCATACAATAATCAAGTATGGTAAACTTAACTCTGTAAAAGAGCAATGATCTTAGAGTCACTGTTTTTCAGAGAACTACAGAAAGTATTTACCTCCAGTATGTGCTCTCCTTGCTGCTCTCGATCTAGTTTTCTAGATGTGGTTGTAATCAGACCTGTAAACATAAAAGAATAAGTAATCAGATCCTTCAAGAATGAAGGTTAAACCAGGGGTTACTGATATGCTCAACTTCTTTTTAGGTCATCTCTTCTATTTTTGCAGAAGGGGTGAGAGGTTTCCAGTCTTTAAAGGCTGTGAAAATATTCCTTGCAACCTGAAAGCTAAGCTGCTGTAGCCCTTAAGACAGAAACAGTTCAATTTCCAACACATCTTGTGTACATCATGCTTCTGACTGGAATTGTGTAAACAATTCCCTCTCATGAAATCTTGTTTTCAGAGGGTGTTCATATACCTTATTCATAGGGTGCTTACACACATTATTTGAATAGTTGCCAATCTCTTTCAGAGAAGCATCTATTTATATTTTTAGTGATACCAACAGGAAAAAGGATGTCTTAAAGAGATCCATTAATAGTGGAAACCAGAGCAAACTGTGTGTGATGGCTTGATTTGTCAGTGACAAGCAATCAAGCAGTTTCTGTTGGCAATAGCAGAGAACGAGCACCAGTTTTTGCTGCATAATGTTAGATTTTGTTGCAAGAGTTTGATACATCTTTGATACAAGATTAGGAAAGGATAATGAGTTTCACTTTGAAAGAATAAAGTCGAAGAGTAAGAGATGACAAAGACAACAGTGAAATCTAAATACAATGGGATTTTATTTAAATTAATTCTCCCTAACAGCAGTTTTAAAATTTTAATTACTGAGTTTCATGGAAAGCAGAGTCAACTCTGAGCTACAGCTGAATGGCTTGCTATCATGTGGGTTAACTCTGCATGGACACAGACACAGGTCGTAACTCTGTGCTGAACGAATGCCATTAACCTGCTTGCAGGTACAAGTTGGCTCCACAAACACCACCGCTATCTGCACACGGCACTGAGCCTGTGCTAATTAATCCAGCTAAACCCCACTCAGCTTTGCACGGAGCAAAGACCAACATTTGGATTTGTGCAATGTAAGCCACTACTGGCCAAAGCATCCCCTATTCTTTGCAGCAGGAATCCAGCATATTCTACATACAGAAGATGCTGCAATGTCAGAAGACTTTTTATCCAACTATCCCAGCTTTTTACAGTGACAGGAAAGCACTGACAGCTTGATCCTTAATTGTCAAACTGAAAAACAGGAAAGCAATTACCCAATTAAGGACAAAATAGCAATGAAAACACAGACCACACTTCATTTTCCTCTCTCTAACTATAGTGTAAGTTTTCTATTAGTAAGACCTCTTATAAGCAAAAGTAAAATCCATTTATGAAGTTTTCAAGGTTGATCTGCTACAATAAAAAACCTTCAGTTTTGTCTCACAGCTGATAAAAATAAAGCATGTAAGTAAGAGTAATAAAGATTTTAATTTCACTTAAAAGAGAAAGGGTAACAGAAACAGATTTGTATACTACTGGTGCATAGCTACTCAATGCTACTGTCAAATTACAGTTGTAGTCTACATATACCAACAAAATAGACAGCTTGTACTAAAGAATATGAACAAAATCTATATAAAGCAATATTACAGCTGTCAAATGTTCAAACAAGTATTCTTCAAAAACCAGTGCAAATAATGGCCGTTTCCATTATGGTCAAATCTGCCCTTGTTTTTCCAGCAATTTAGTTTCCCACTGTATCAAACCCACTATCTACCTTGTACTCTAGACATAAAGATCCATAATCTTCTACTATATCTATTTTTGCAACACTTAGAAAATATGTATGTTATTGTTATGGTACACATTGTGGTATTATGAAGTAGCTGCCCTTAATTACAAAGAAAGTGGGAATGAAAATTAAAAAAACAACCAACCTGAATACACATGGACAAAATGCTGCATTAGTACTGTGAATTTAGTAGGGGGGTGGGGGGGGAGGAAAGAGAGGAAAAAAAGGATGTGACAAATCTGTTTTAACCTCCTTGAGGTAACATCTTCCCATAGAGATGGCAGAGGTGTGAACAATGACAACTGAAAATATTTATCGTCACCTATTTTAAACAAAGCTTTCTCCTAATTTCCTGGCTGAGGCTGGTCTAGCCACACCTTTTCTTTTCACAGGGTCTATGGGGAGCAGCACAGAACTGTTAACTGCAAGCGAACAAATGGCAGAACTGATGCCTCATCTGCTTCTCTCGAGCAAAGGGACTTGTTGGTGACCAAGAAACACAAACTTGCCTAAATACCTCTTTACTGCGTACCTCTGGAGAAAAGCAGCACAAAGCCCTCCCAAGAAGCATTAATCCCCTGAGACTCACCGAAGTTGCAAGGGAAAAAGGTAAGTTTCAGCACAGCCACTAAAGGAGTTGGCTGCTGAATAGCTGGGTTGAGGATGGGGAGGATCTCAGAAAGCACAGGAAGGATAAAGTAATTCCAGCAGGAGTATCTCATTGTGCTTGCATCTCTCTGATTAGTCAATATTCAGTCTACACCCTCTGACAATATTGGATTCGATCCCTCACAGCAGCAGCAAGTAGAGAATTGCTAAGACACGAAAGCAGCAGGTAACACCTTTCAACAGTTTTCTATCCATTTCTTCCCTCAGCAAAAGCCATTACACTAATAAATGCCAGCTAATATTTGGGGGACACACACACACACACAAAAATGTTTTTGCTGCAAGCACTCCAGACAGAATATTCCACCATGTACAACATACTACAGTTTGTTAAAGAAAATCTAATTACAGATGGAATTCTGTTGATGAAATTGGTCAGTGCAACACAAACAGGTAAGCAGAAAAATATCCAGTAGGAACAGAAGATGCATGCTTTGAGATGTTTAAAATTCCAGTCTTTTCAACCAGTCATGCCACACTTCTGTTAAAATGCTTTAGACCAGTAACAGAAGGGTTTAGTCTTCACCATATATATCCTGTACATTCAGCAGAAACTAATGCCAACAAAGGGTATGTAACACTTCTGGATTTAGAATCACATACACATGCATGACATTCCTTTTATTTAACTCCTTACTGCCAGCCACTTTCCTATGTGAAAATTTAGCTTCAGTGGTGTTTCACTACAGTTTAACACTGTAAAAGTTTTAATTATGACAATTGCCAAGGGGTGTTCTTCCATTTTTTCCAAGGTTTTCTGTATTATAAAATGCTTAGTACTGCACCAACGGATTTCATCAGTTGCTGAAGAGCTTTTCTGAATTAAGGCCATAATAAGGTCAAGTGTTTCCATGCAGTGACTGCCTATTAAGAGGGTTGGGCAGAATCTTCGGACCTAATCAGCTCCCTGAAACAAGAGCCATCACTCTTTCTACTGAAAACAAAAGTTCTCAAACTTTTTAGATTGAGCTCCCTCTCTTCTCTGTAACAGCGTGGAGATCTCCTTCCTGCACCCCTCCTGCTACACAAATAAATAACAAACCACAACCTTACACACACCACATCCCCACAGAAGGTGACGATTTCAATTCATTTCTGCAGAAGTCTGTAACATGATTAATTTTGAAATCCTTATTGTCAGATGGGCAGAATATGATCGCTGCTGAATGAGCGAAATAGCAGCGTGCAGGAGAAACATCACAGTGACAAAGGATTCATTTTGAAAGCAAAACTGACTCATAGAGCATCAGTGTTCAGTCACATTTTCCTGTTTTACTCCTGCCTCTTATCAGCCCTCCCAACCAACAGGAACAATGAGCTCTGCCAAGTCACATCACTGACTATATATTCCACCTGGAAGTTGATGCACACTATGGCAAGATGGGTCAAGCATCCTTGAGAAAAGACAAGTTTATAACAAATGATATGTCTAGTGAATTTGCAACATTTTTTCTATTCAGCAATGTTCCAAAACTCACCTCATCACAAACATTTTCGTAACAGCAACTTAATAATTTAGAGAGACTTTGGATAAACCACAGCTGTTCTGCTTCACTGGCTGGAGAGGTACTATAACGACTAAAACTAACCACAAACATCCCTAACAAAAAGCAAAACACAAACCCCATACTGGGTAACAAATACAATTGTATTCTCCCTTCCTTTCCCCTTAGAGTTTACATTCTGGGAATATCTGCTGTCTATTTGAGGTCTACTAAAAATCAATATAGTTATGACTGTATTCAAGTAAAATTTACTTCAGATTTCTATTTTAAACACTATTAAACACACGATGCAACTACAGCATTCAATTACATAAGTATAAATAAAGCTGCTACATTTGGAACAGAAAATAGCATAAGGGAGCCAGTATTAGCAGGGGTTTGTTTTACCCCATATAAGCTTTCATCTCAGTGCCCACTTACATCACATTGCCTCTGTATCTGAAACACAGCACATCAACAACTTCCATTCAATGCTGAAAAGACAATCTCTTAAAAAACCCAGAACATTTAGTGCTTAGCAGGTGAGCACCATGCTAAGAATGTTAATATTAATTCCATGCTATTAGCTGTCTTCATGGCATGGACAGCATGGACAATTTGAGTGATGAAAGAAGCAACATCAGGTCTTTGTAACAGAAGGACTTTTGTCTTGCCTTGTATACATCATGCATTCCCTACTACAGGCATACCTACACATGCACTGGTGCTTTCACAGATATACAGACTCTCCAACTGCACATACAGCTTGAGATTACAGTTCTGGAGCTGGGTGGGAGTTTGGTTGTTAAGCCATTGCTAACCCACCACAATCCAAAAGACTAAAGCACATGCTACCAAGTCTACTGAACTGCCTCCAATGAGCTTTAACTGACAGGCTTGATTTGAATGTAGCATTACGCTCCTTCAATTGTGGCCTGGGAAAAGATACAGGTTTCTCTGATCTCTGAATGCACCAGCACTGCAGGTTTAAAGAAGTATGGAAAGCAGCAACAAGATTTTTTTTTAATCACCAACTGCAACAAATACAGGACACTGGGAATAAAGATAAGAGAGGAAACATTTTGTGGATTAGATTTTTGTCTTCTGTGTTGAACACAAACCATAACCAGTCAGCAGAAATGGTTCCTCTGGACTGCATTAGTGCAACTCAATCAGTTTAAAGCTTTAGATCAGTTTACTTGTAATGTGTTATTATTTAAGCTCTTGTTCCTCCACCTCAACCTGAAAAATGACAATTTACTAATGAATGTTAAAAACAATTATCTTGGTATTTTCTTTACAAGAACTTAATACATACATCAGCGTAAGAGTTGAAGGAAGTATGGGTTTTAAATTCACATGTGGCTGTAATGATAATCTAGTCTGACTACTGCATAACACAACCCTAAAGCACTGGGCAAATTACAGCATAGATTCTATAAGTCGAAGACCAATTATGTCTCTTCAAGTGATAAAGATGCTGCCGCACCTCAAGGCAGGATTTCCTACTAATAATCCCCATTTAAGAAATAGTGTGTTATATTTAAGACAGCTTTCCCTTCTAGACATCTTTCTTTTGCTTGATAGACTGAGAAATCCACTGGAATCAGCAGTTCCCTGCCCAAAGTACTTAGTGTGATCAAGCCATGTCTTAAGTGAGTGTCAAGTTTCACCTTCATGAAAATCTCTTATGATATTGTTTCTAATAGCTCAACACTTTTTGAAATATGGACAAGATGATAGGTAAATACAATAATCCATGATTGTTTCATCCCTGTCACAGAAAGACTATTTTTTTCCCCACTCATTTTTCTTTCAACTGAGCTATGATTTACACCTAACTTGTTTTACAATCACTGACCATTGGAAAGGGCCCACATTCCCTTTCTAAACTTGTTCAGATAAGGTTTTTGGCAAGAATGTAGTCAAATCTTGTATCCTATGTAAGCCAAGTGAAGGCTTCACAACCAAAGTAAGTAAACAGGTTAATAAAAATAGGTCAATGAAAAGTAATAGCAGAGGGATTTAAGAACAGATTTCAGCTTTGCAGCTGACAAAAAAATAAACTCCATGTCTCACCAGTCATATATCGACTACGATTATAGGCTAGACTGTGTGACATTGTAATATATCATCACAAAGGCAGGTTTCAGAGTTAAAAACCGAACATCACAGCCCTAGCCAGACAGCTTACTGAAGAAAGCACAAAGGAACTGAACAGCTTCGATGTACATAGTCCTAAAGATCATTCCTTAGCAATTTGCCTTGCTTTTCATTCCTAAAGTCTTTCTTGTCCTAAACACCTTAACAGTTGTCCATAATACCTGCAACAAAATTGTCACCAGTAATTTTCAAGCACTGAAAATACAGTTGTAAACACACAGTCCTGAAAGAAACTAACAGTATAATTTACGAGCCAATTAAATGGCTGCAAATGCCTCTTCAACTCAAGTAAAATATTTAAAAGCAATAATTTCTGTTCTTTCAATAAAGACTGATACTTTTCAAAAGAAATTGAGACCCCAGGTTCCGCTTTCAGCTGAATAGTCTCTCCATTAGCTACAGAATTAAGTTGTTGCTTGCCTGTTCCCTCTGGCCTCTTGAATCTTACCTTTTTTTGTTGTTTAGGTAGAGCAAAGATCACTTCTGCCTAGCACAGCTTACAGCCTGTGGCTTAGCAGCTTTTCCTAGGCAGTTTAAATCCACTTTTGAAGCTAAAGGAACGGTTTTCCCCTTCATGTATGAATTTTCTGATCAGGGTATTTTATAAATATGAGTTACACTGCCCTACAAATAGATAGTTTTAGAAAAATTAAAGGAGACCTACTGTGGTACACCTTGCTGAAATCAGTGTTCCCGTTCTGTCTAATACGGCATGTTTGCACTCAACTAGTGCAGTCTTTCACAGCTTCAGCGGCTTTATCCCTTCAATTACCATCCACAGCAGTTCAGGCAAAAGCCAGCAGGACATTCCCACAGTGTACAGGCACCTAGGCAAACTCCAGACTGAAAGGTCTAAAATGTTTTATAGAACTACACATTCTATTTGCCCTTCAGATCATATTTTCTTTTTCTTTAGGCACTCCCATATTCCTGTTTCACATGCTGATGCATATGCTCTGGACTTGAGCCACAAAATACATTTTTTTGGCACATTTATCCCAGCTGAATAAATGTCTTGCCCTTTGAAAGGTACTCCATGAAATGTAAAGTAATAATTGAGATCTCAGTCCTACCCAAGTCAGGAGTGCATCTAGTGAGGAGTAACTAGCCTAGTCGGTAAAGGCAGGCTTGTGTCAGCACATTAGATGTTTATTGAAGTACGGTATTATCAGTGTTTATGAGTTTGTTACTTGTTGCCAAGGCAGAATGTAAACTTTGTATATAGGGTGAAAAAGGAAGTTATTTAATTCTATGGCTGGTATTTCATACCACCAGTTGCCACGCTAATCAGTAACCCGGCAATTTAACTACTCAATCCTACTACTACAAAGTGTAAGCACAAGATGCATATCTGAAGTTACTTCCCTGAACTGTTCTAACAGCATCCAGATACAAAGACGTGGAATTTGCTGATCAGAGCACTCATTAATCATTTTACTGATTGAAAGCAGGGAGCAAAGGCAAAGCAACCCGACAAAGATTATTAACGTATGGTATAAGGAAGAAAAAACCACTTTATGTAAACCACTAAGTCATCCAATCCAATAAACACTGTAGAGCTTCAGTTTCAGCTAGATTTCAAATGAAGCATCAAATCTGTGTTTAGTGATCATATAATTACAGAAAGCTGCTCAAATGTATCATACGAAAAGTAAACCATGTAGTTTTTTGTACTCTACTTAGTCACAGAGTACATTATTTTCAGCCTGGATTTACTAAGACAGTGGTATAACTGCTTCTGCAGTAATTATTTTACTAGTAAAACTATTTGGGGAATAATGAAGAGAAATCTATAAATAAGCACCCAACCCCAAATAGCTATACTAGAACAAGAAAAGTAATCCTGCATTCTTAGTGCCTGAAAGCATTTTTGGATGTTTCCAGTTTCATTGCCAGTTATCTTCTTTCGGCAATATGAGTTTTTCTCAGACATAAGAAGATAAACCAAAACAGAACTGTAAGTCATAAGCAGTGAAAGATGAAATCACAAAAAAAAAGATACCTAAGAAATCATAAAAATAGCTAAAATTATTTTAAATGGAAAACCAAACAACAAAATCCATGTATATTCACTGAAAGACAGCTAGTAAGTGATGACAAACTTCCTATGGAATGAACTTTAAACTTACTATCAACAGAGAACTATAAATTTTTATCTTTGTTTACCTTGCAAAAACACTCTTGCCATCAACACCACCCAGTATACTAAAGCCACACCAATTGAAAGCTCAAATGCCTTCAGTAATTAACTCTTTAAGAAACCTGATCCTCATCACTCATTATCACATTTTGAGACATACCACCTTCAGTAATTGAGTACAGAACTATTGGCATAAAATCTCACGGCATCTTGAAAGATCTTTTCAAAGCTGACACAACCTTACTGTATTTTATGTACCTGAATAAAGAAAGAAACCCCACACTCTTTTCCAAACTTGGCATTTTTTTTCCTCTGAACAAAGAAAATGCACTTTTCAGCCTATCGTAGCCAGCACTGAGTTGTTAATATGTTTTTTAAAAAAATAAAAATATCAAGATCAGTTGAGAGAAGTGTTTATGACCAATTATTAAAGGATTGAGGTAAGTTTTTGAGGTCATTTCCTCCGTCACAGTTTTACAGTTTCATGTTTAATCTCCCATAAAACTGCTGCAACACACACACACGGATTAAGGAAGACTGACAAATTCACAAAGAACATGTGTGATTTGTAGTTACAGAGGAATAGCAGCAACCATGAAATCAGTGTTCAATGCAACTCTGCCTTACTACACAACCAACCTAGCCTTAAATCAGGTACTTTAAAAGTTATTACAGTGAGTTAAGAATGCATGATTTCAAAGAGAAATATAAAAGCAGGTCTCCATATTGACTATTGTCTTGATGTCAAAATTGCTGTTACATAATTCAACTGCTTTTATTAAAGCTATGTTTTAATCACAAAAGAGTGCTCTAGTTGCCATGACAGCATATAACTAATGACAGCACTGGTTGACTGTATGCAACAGTCAACTCAGAATGACTGTATGTAACATGAGAAATTATTGAACTAATTTTTGGCTCTTTATGAAATTCTACAGATAGACAAACTCACCTGTGAAAGATACAATGTTTTATTTAGCTAACATTACATTTTAGAATTTAAAAATGAAAAAAATAGTATTTAGTTAACTCATTTGTAGAGAATGGATATGAAATTACTTGATGGCTACAGACAAAATCCCTTCTCTCCAAATTTTCAAGATACGGTTTATCAAAGGGGGAAATTCAACCTTCCAAATGCTCATCACTGTTGTTTTTTTTGTGTATGTGCATGTCTACATGGCTTATTTCACTATTTCTTTTTTATTAATTTAAGCAACGAGGATTTCCTTAAGAAAGCTCATTAATTGCCAGAGATGGTTGGTCTTGCTTCATCAGCTTCAGAACTGGCCATCCAATAATCTTCTAATGTTTAAAATCTAGACAAAGAGCCAGTAAACAGAACTATATTTCTATTGTTGAAAACAACAATTTTTTTAAGACTTGAAAAAGCTGAATTAAAAATGTGATTTGTTAGAGGGTTTTGGCTTTTGGGGTGGGTTTTTTTTTTGTTGTTGTTTTTTTCAATATTTATCACTGCACTGACCCACTAGATATATATATATTTTTTATCCTGAAGGAACTGCGGCAGGCACTGAGAGTAGCAGGCCAGAAAAAAATCGTATGATCAAAAACAAGGAATGAAAACTATTTCTTTTTAAGAACTGCCTTACTGCAGTGTTCTCTGTAAATGGATAAATGAGGTCCGTCTTAGCACTTCGAAGTATTTATGAGTTCTCAGCAGTTTTAAGCCCACCAGTAACTGTTAGACACAACTGTCCTTAACATCTTCTCTCCTTTGACATTAAGAATGGTTTATGAATGGCATATGTATTTACCAATGTACAGAGAAAGTTGTTCAAATCACACTAGGAATATTAGGGTATCTTCAACACCATTACAAGCTTTCTTTTGAGGTTCTCTAACTCCCTAAAATACACAGTTAAGCCCTAAAATAGTAGTTTCCAAGTTAGAATTTGAAGTTTTAGACAATGTTGCCTTTTTTTGTTTAATTGTATGTTATCTCCTACATTTACAAGACAGATTACTACTACAGCATGCCCAAGCAGCCAGGAGGGCCAACCGTATCCTGGGGTGCAAAAAGCACAGCATGACCAGACAGTCCAGGGAAGGGATTGTCCCAAACTAGACTGTGCTAGTGAGGCCTCGCCTCGAACACTAGATGCAGTTCTGGGCACCACAGTACAAGAGGGACACAAAAATATTACAGTGTCCAGAGGAGGGCAACAGGGATGGTGAAGGGTCTGGAGAAGAAGTCTTACAAGGAGAAGCTGAAGTCCCTTGGGTTTGTTCAGCTTGGAGAAGAGAAGGCTGAGGGGAGACCTCATCACGGTCTGGGGCTTCCTGATGAGGGGGAGGGAAGGGACAGGCCCCAATCTCCTCTGTTTGATGACCAATGATAGAATCCAAGAAAACTGCATGAAGCTGAGACTGGGGAAGTTTAGGTTGGATGTCAGGAAGAGATTCCGTACTGAGAGGGTGGTCAGGCACTGGCACAGGCTTCCCAGGGAAGTGGTCACAGCAATAAGATTAGCTGAGCTCAAGAAGCATTTGGATGACGTACTCAGTTCCATGGTCTGACTTGACTGGCCCCGTATGGAGGCAGAACTTGGACTTGATGACCCTTATGGGTCCCTCCCAAGTCAGGGTATCCCATGATTCTATTATATTACTTCATAGAATCATTTTGGTTTGGGTTTCAGGTAGAAATATATTTTTGCTAGGATCGATCTTCAGTTTTCATCACTCAAAAACTCAAGCCAAGCTAGATGGGAATCAGGGCACTAATTCTGAGTAATCTTCTCTTAATAGAAAATTAATCAATACTAACGTTATAGCGTTGTTATATACACAAACTCCATTAAGTTATACCACTTAGGGAGCCTATCAAGGAAAGGCTGGTATCTCTGAAAGGCTGTGTGAAAGTGGCACTACACAAGTGGCGCATAACAGTATCTGATCACCATCTCTTCCCCAGACAGAATTATAATTTTGCACTTCATTATGTTCTTTTGAGGTAGAACGTATGGTATTTTTGGAGTCTATTTCCATCACCATTTCCACATCAGAATATGGGAAAACTGAAAGAAAATCTCACTTTTTTTACTCCTGCCTTACTACATAGATCATGCACAGTATGATGAGATTTTCAGGGACAGAAAAAGGTGAAGGGAAGGACTGCTGTGTTTCTCATTTATTTTCCCAGCTTCTATTATTTCTCTTTTTCCAAAAAGATGGAAGAGAATAAATAAAAGAGCCCCACCACCTTTATTTTTAAAGTGCTGTCTACATAAATGCTTAAAAATAATTTTTTAAAAGAACTGCCTACATTATAGCAAATTATCCATCTTTTCAAGGGCAAAAACCCCTAGAATATTGTAGAATGCATGGATGTGAAAAAGTTGTTAGAAATTTCACATATATGAACTTGCTTTTGCAGTTCCAGAAGAGACCAGGTTGAGACTGCTAGTATAAAGCACTTGAAGTGCTGTTAAGGAGGAAAACAAAAGTAGCTCTTTGCAGAAGTAAGCTCCTTTTAGAGATGCATGTCTGTACATCCTTGTCTACTCATGCAACCCTCTCCAGTTGCAGGAGTTTAACAAACATTTGGGTTGATTCTGGTCACATTTTCAGTAAAGGTAAGGAAAAAAAATATTTTCTGGAGACACTGTAATCAAATACTTTATTTTCTGTGCATGTAACAGGTAAACAGCTGGTCACATGGAGGTTGCTATATACACTCCGAGCTGTGTGACAGGAACAGAGATTGAGCCTGGCATTGTTTGCTAGCTATACACCTAACAAAAACAATTTCAGTGTTTGGTTCTTTATTTAGCTTTGAATCATGTTAGTGTGCAATGTAGTCATACTGGTTTTATTCAAGTTCTAAAATATTAGGTCAATTGGAATTAAAACCCACAAGTAGTTAAACAACAGAGATTTCCTTTGTTAAAATGAAGCCAATACCACTGTGTGGTCACTGGCCCTTCATTTCCTCACTAAGTAATTCTCCGGTGTTATCGGAAACCCATGGAAGTTGTTTGCAGCTGTACCCATTTCCTATTTCACTTCAGTCAGCCTTGGAATTAGACAGTCACACAAAGATACTGCTTAAAAAGGTTTCAAATGGCTTAAAAAAGATACAATCATGTGAGGTATATGATTTGCCCATGAGGTATTAGCATTTTAAAACTTCATAAAGCTCTAATGATTACTTAAAACTAATAAACAAGATAAGGAGAGCCACAGACTCAGCATTACCAGAATTTAAACCCTGCTGTTCAATACAACAAGCTGTTTATATTAAAACAGCATTCTATTTTTGGATTGCATCTGTAAAAATGTCTTTAAATCAGTGCATAATTTAAGGCTGTTAACTTTGTAACATGTGTTTTGAGGTGTGGTATAGTTTATGAAACAAAACTTGTCACAGTCCTAAATTACCACAGGATCAATTTAGAACTTTCAAAAGCTTGAGACAGTAAAAAAGAACATACAGAAAAGAAAGAGCAAAAGTTACGTCAAGTAATATTATACCCTATACAAACACTAATCTTGAGACTTTGTCAATCAAACTAAGAAACTGCAGAGTCAAGACTGTCACGTCACCTTGACTGTCTTGCATGTGTGCACTAAGAGGCAAAGATTTGGGTCTTACTGGGAGTACAAGATATGCTGTGTTCCAAAACGGATGGGTACTACTGGATACTTCTGCTGGAATTCCCTGTGTAAGAAAGGCCTTATCGAAATGGCCCAACTCCTACAACACAGGATTAATAATTTCCTCAAAAGAGTGCCCGTGGCATTCTCATGGTAATACCAAAGTGCTTCACAAATATGAATGAATATTATCTCCACAACGCTCCCAGGCAATTAAGTCTTGCAATTATTCCTATTTTATACCTGCAAAACTGAAGTCTGGAAATTAACACTCGAAATTAACGTCTTCATTCTCCTGTCCAGGTTAAGAAACCAAGTCTAGTTTTTGAAGCATACATCATTTTTGTATCCCTGCATTAAGGGCATAAAAAGCTATACTTTTGAAACCAGTATTTCTGCAAATCTGACTCAAAATTGTGACTCTCTGCCTCATTTGCTCTTATTCTTTAAATTGCTTAAGTAAAGCATGGATCCTGAAGAAAGCGCTATCTGCTGCTCAACCCCATTCTTTCCCCAAGTCAAATCTAAGTTGTAGAATTGTAGTTTTGTGTAGCTGGGTTCTGGTGGAGGAGGAGGGGCTGCAGGGGTAGCTTCTGCAAGAAGCAGCAAGAAGCTCTCTGCAGAGTAAACACCCCTAGGGAACTCAAGGCTGGAGCTGTTGACCAAGGCCAAGCCCATCAGCAATGGTCACAGCACCTCTGGGAATCACATTTAAGAATTAAAAAAAAAAAATGCAGACACCAAGAGAAGGGAGTGAAATGACTAAAGTGAAGTCTGCTGAGAAGGGAGGGGTGGGGGGAAGGTGCTTTAAGATCTGGTCTCACTTCTCACTACCCGACTCTGGTGTCACTGGGCGTGCAGTGTGGTATCATAAATTAGAGAGTTTTCTTTCCTTTATTCCACGTTGAGTCTGTTTTGCCCATGACGCTGATTGCAGAATGATGATCTCTCCCGTCCTTATCTTGACTCCTAAACCTCTCAATATATATTTTCTCCCTTGTCCAGCTGAAAAGGGGAGCAATAGAGCGACTTCAGTGGGTATCTGGCCTCCAGCCAGGGCCAAACTACAACAACAAATGTAACAGAAGTCCTGGAGGAGTGAAAATAAGCATACCAATGTGGCAAAAAACCCCAAAGATTATTTCTGGCCTGAATACACGGGCAAGGTAATTAAAAAACAACCAAAACACAGGGGTCCTCCCTCACCCTATATGGATACCTGGTTAGGATTCCACTTTCTTGCTCAGTAATACTAAGGAGAACTGGAACTCCTTTCAATATGCAAATGCAGTTTTTTGCCATTTAAATGCCCACAACCGCCCACTGCAAGGTAGTACATAAGCTTCTTTCAAGCACCTTAACTCAGCAGTCTTTGAGACAGTAGTTACACAAACCCTGTATCATTAAATAGCAGCCATATTTATAAATAGTGGCATGGCAAAACTATTCCATCCATGTGGAAACTGATACAGAGCCTAGAAGAATTCAGTGAGCACCTTTTGCCTAGAGAGAGTGGTCTAATGGCTCTACTTGTACAGCAAGTAAGGATACTCTCTTTCAGCTGAGCCATTATTGTTGGTCAGTTAAATGTGAATGCCTTCACATGGAGTTTGCAATCCCTCAATTTAAAGAATAAAACTACAAAACATAAGAAACAATGACAGAAAAAGAATTTCTTTGACAATTATCACTCCCAGGAACTGTAAATATGCATTTTAAAGGGAGGAGCCTACCCTTAAAACTCCTGCTAGATGCAAGAAAAAGCTTGTATTACTGCATGTCACACTTGCCTGCCTCAGGTAGAAAGAAATAGCATGTTTAGATTGTAAACTCTTAGTAAAATGAATATAGTAACTCTCTTCTGAACTGGCACCAATGGCTCCATTTCTGAACAGTTAATCCAATATAGATTAGAAATTACATACTCATAAATCATAAGCAGCTCATAAACATACAGTAATGTACAGTGGTATCATCAACTATTATTAGCCGATGCTAATGCCTGTTCCACTTTAAGAGTTACAGCAATCCTGCTATCAACTGTCATGCTTCCAATATTTCTCCTCCACAACAATGAAGTTAGTTAACATATTATAATATGAAAGAATCAAAGATGAGGGAAAAATGTCCACTCAATATGATTGTGTTGATGTGAAAATAAAAACATTCAGTACTTTAATTCAAAGAATACTAAATTGTATTTTGTAAATATAACCGTGGAGTTTACATCAGTGATATGTTAAAACTTTTGAGTCCCACAACTAGACTGGAGTTAAATCACTCACTTTTAATTGGAACAGTTAATTATTTGTTCCCTAAAGCATCCATTTTTTTGTCCATCTCACTGCTTTCTCAGACAAAACATCCAAATGCATCCAATGAAATATGAAAGCTAGCAACTATGAATATTTTGATAACTAAATTTCAAAGTCTGATGTTGTTAGAAGGTACTTACAAAATGTAAAAAAGAAAAATACCTAAGTAACTCAGAAGCAAATAAACCACGCTCACAAGCAGCACTGAAGTATTACTAAACTACTTTCTATTATACATACCAGAAAAAACCACTGCACGTTGTGAGCTCCAAAGCACAAACCCCAGAACTTGTTTGCTGTTATATAATCCATTGCTTTACAGGAGTGTTGCTAAAAACGAAAATCTTTTCTGATCCTCAGTGCAACAGTTCCAGGGTTAAGTGCTGAGATTAACCATAAGAGTCCCAGGACATGTGTTCTGAAGAGCTATCAAATTCAGCCCACACCAACAACTTCCACCTACACATTAAAAAATGTCTTGGAACTAAACAGTTTTTGTCAATTATTTCTGTATTTTATTACAAGCTAGTTTACAAGATGTTAAGCAGACAAGAGTTACCATAACTTACACATCTGTCTATATTTGTGTTCAGGTTGAGCATTAAAGTTGTGCAATTACTATTTGCCCTAATTCTTTCCTGCAAATAATATTATGCTAATTTTATTCCACCTGGCCAGCTCGTATGTACAGCTACAGCAGGTTTCTTTTCATTACACGGAAACTCTGTAACTAGAGAAAATTCTATCTAATTTGCTTTAAGGAATGGCCAGGTATATCTGAGATGATTATAAAAAGTCCTGTGTCATCCTTCTCCACAAAGTGAAACAGCATTTCTGTATGCAATGAGAATTTTAGCAATGTTTCTTTACACTATTTTATAAATACATAAGAAAGTTGATTTTAAGTGCCAATGAGGATTTATGGAATGGGATACTCAGAAACGTATGACTGTAAGAGGCACACAGACTATTTCAGCTACTGGTACTTCTGAGAAACAGATCAGTCAATCAATAGTTCTTGTTGCGAAAAGAAATCTCTTCTTCCTCTGAAAAATGAACTATAGCCTCCTACATAGGTCCATGTCAGTCAGTTTCACAATCTTAAAATTTAGGATTATTGCACAAAGACACAGATATCTTAGTTTGGAGCCTATATGACCCTAGAAATGAATTACCTACTTCCACAGAACAAAAAGCACTATTTTACCTGACACAGGTTACCTGTAGGTTATTGCTATTTATAATCTGTATTACTATTTTGTGTTGGAGTTCTAGCCATGGATCACAATACCATAGTGTTATGTTCTACAAAGAGACAGAAGAAGATGGATCCTTGACCTACACAGGAGACAATTTAACCCTTACCACATATTTTAAGAATTCCAACACTAGCCTTTCCTTGACTGGAACTGAATGCCATTTCAGCCCCCAATTTCCTTTTGAGGCTGTAGAGCAGCCCAAAGTAACAAAGGTAACACAGTCTTAACTCTCCCTTTTCAATGTTACAATGGGACACAGTTAAAACTTAATTCATATTCCAGCCCTATCTCCCCTTTGGCTGGAAGGGAAACCTGGGGCCCTGAGAAGGTTTCTCTTCCTCTGACAAACACCTTACAGTGCTGTAGCCTCACAAGGTCTAACAAGGGTAACATACCTGCATAAGCAAACAAGAGGGGATTTGATTTCACTCATTCTAGTCAAATGTACTCTTCAGCTGAGCCCTATTTTAATTAACTGAGGGAAATAAAATACACAACAATAACTAGTGTATTTTAAAGTGATTTTTCAACATTTAACATCCCAATTCTAGTGAAAGCCCTTTCACCCCACGAGACCTACTCAGATTAAACATATTTTGATTTCTAATAGACTGAAGAGATACCTGGTAAGTTAGAAACCTGATCACTTCAGTCAAAACTCATCATGATCACTATGTTAGTGCCTACTGCAGACTGACCGTTTCAAACCAAACATGAACAGGAAAAACAAGCTAGCTCATTAGATCGCATGAAAGCCAGTATCCTATATAAACAGGAAGACAATACACATGAGCTAGCTATTTAATATCTGTTCAATTTATTAGATTGCACTCTGGGAACCCAAGAGGAACAAGCCAAAGAGGTCTCTTCTCTGCCCATCTCTCCTCTCCTCTCCATGGCTATTAAGGCTATCTAGCATTAAAATTTTAACAATAATAGACATCAATGAATTTACCTACCCCTGAAATTTTACCTAGATTTTTAAAAATTCATCCTTCTGAATATAAATCAGAGAGACAATCTTTTATTCTCCATGCTGTCATTCTGAAATATAATTAATTAAATATTTCAATTTGTGGTGTCCTCTGTGTGTCTCCCCCTTCCCTGTCACAGAGCTCAGAAGGACTCCAGACCACACTCTTGCTTCTACAGTATGCGTGCTACAATAAAGGCAGGTAAGAAACTCTCTTGACAGAAAATCTTTATTAGCTTTCTATTAAGTGTTCCTTATCACTTCACTATCTAGTCAGTTAAGCTCCCTTCCTAATATAAATGAGATCAGCAGTAAGCTACTGATGTGGAAAACTAAAAACTTTGAAGACAAGTCACAATCTCCTGCTGCCTTAATTTTTCTATCCATTAAAAAGTAATAAAGATGTTTCTTCTCAAAACATGCAAGTGTCTTTTTTTAAAACAAAGTTTGAAAAATAGTGCATAATGACACAGAAGGGTAGGAAAGGACCTGAAGACAGCTACAGAAAAAATAACGAAAGAGCAAGCAAAAGTACTTGGCCAATTATGCAGTAAAGACTAAATGAATGCAGACAGAGTTTATGTTCACTTGCAATAGGGGTACTGCAGTCACTTGGTTCTTTCCACACAATTCACAGGCAATTTTTCTCTAATTTTTATCGATAACCCTGACTGGGATGACAAGAAATACCAAAGTAGCAGGCAACCAGTATTTTCCAAAAACAGATAGAGTGAGGAAGTAGACAGAAAGGCAGAAAATTTTTTATTTTTCATCATGTGTAAGCAGAGAACGGCAAAGAAAGCACACACACACACACACAAAGACACAGTTTCTACATTCATTTTAGAAGACTTTGTGTTGAATTTTTGTCTTATTTCTTAGGTCGCCTTTGTTCTAAAGCAAACACTTCTGTAAATACAGTATTTGGATACAGGCTTTAACTACGCTAAAGATCTGTTGCTACTACAGCTATTTCATATGTCCCTCTTGGCAATGTCTTCACAAGCAGATGCAGCACATGCTGACAAGGAAGTTATTGTCAGAGATAACCCAAATAACATACCTGTGTTTGCATTCAGAGCTTTGCTGACACAGCAATTACAACTGATACAACATGCAAGTCTTTCATAAGAGCTCAAACAACTAAGAAACAGAATGAGTGCTGAAGTGTCAACCCAGCCTTCAAAACATGGTTTTTCACCCAATTTTTTTCTGTTTTAAAGGCCCTGAAATTCCCTCCATGAATAAGCAATAGCTAAACGAACACAGCTTCTATTGCTCCCTTCTATTTACTGGGTTTGCTACAGACTGAAGTCATTCTCTACACCTCTATTTATTTTAGACTTGAGGTGCTGTAATCTCTGAATTCTCAGAAGAAATTTCTGGCTGAGTGAATCAGAAGTATCTCCCATACTGAAAAATAGTACCCAAATGCAATGTACGAATGCTAATCTCTGCCCATCCCAGAAAAAATATTATTTAATTAAAACCAAACCATTCTTTACCAACAGGGAATATATGTGGAAAAAACATCCAGTATAGGAACTATTTTCCTCTACGTTCATTTAGAGAGAACGGTTGGAAACCTTTATACTGTTTTCAAAATTGCTGTGTAGCTTCAGTTAAAATGGATTATTTTGTTTCCTGTCTCTCTGAAGTTTCAGTATTTGTTATTCAGTTACTAGAAGGTCACTTGTTTCTTGTATTTGTACTTTCCTGTTACAACCCCAGTATGTTTTTTCTGAAGCTTTCCAAACAACCACTGAACTCAAGACTCTTTCTTCTCATTACGTAACAACCACACCTGTAAATTATCCTCCAGATTTATGTTCTTTACAATAGCAAAAACTGCTTACAAAGATAGACCCTTCTGACTGTGGGACAAGTGAGCTTGCAGTTAATAAACAGCTTGTGCTGCTTACATAAATGCTACCCGGAAAGAAGGAAGCAAAAAAAAAGCACCTTACAAAGAACCTATGCTTGAACATCAGATGACTGAGGCAGCTAAAAGCAGCTTGGATGAAAGTATGCTAAAATGTGTGTTTTTACTATGTATTTATTACATGACAAAAGCAAATGGGCATTGACCAGTCAAGAATGGAGCTAATCTGAAGTAAACCTTCCCAAAACATGGATGATATGAATGTTAAGTACTTTGAACCAACTGCTTTCGCTCTCAAACCCTCCTCTACTTATCTGTATAACTTACTAATATTGACACAGCTCAAGAACCAGGTTACCTGTTAGGAAATCATGGTCACAATGTTAAACCAAAGATCTTGATTTTGCCTGGTTTATGAATTTATGCAAATATCTTGATTTATTCATATGTACATGAAACACTATTGTACTTACCAGTTTTGGAGTTTATTGAAAAGAATCCCTGTGGATTTCCGCTTGTAATCTTGTAGGTTAATTTTTCACTTGAGCTAGAATCTGGATCAAATGCCTCAATCTGAATGACAGATACATCTTTAGGTGAATTTTCCATGACCTCTGGGTAATAAACTGGTTCTGTGGTCTGAGGAGCATTATCATTAACGTCCCCAACTTCTATGTAGATTTCAATGAAAGAGGACAAAGGCACAACGCCTTGATCTGTTGCATAAACAGTCAGCCAGTAATGCGAGGTCGTCTCACGATCCAGGCGATCTGCAGTCTCAATAATACCTGTTCAACAGGAAGATAAACAGAAGATGCTCAATAAATATGTAGAAGTGTATAAAAACAGAGTAAGCAACAAGCTTAAATACATGAATAAATAAAAGTAAATACAAGTTCAAAATAACTGACATTGATTCTACAATTTGTGTTGAGATACACAGACAAACGTACTGAGGCTGACCTGAAGCCACAAAAAATAAAATCACTACAAACAGCTTTCAGCAATTATGCATTACAGATATTAAAACTATATATTACTTAATTGCCTTTCCAACATCCTTTGAGATTTACCAGATCAATTAGCACTATTCATAAAAGGTATTTTGTCTAAAAGATTAAATATAACGAGCAATTCACAGCCTTTTGGGACTTGAATGACCCTCTTTCCTCATCACTGATTATAGCGAATTTACGCCATATTAATCTACCTGATTTAGATGGCAAATTCTTGAACTGTTTACCATGATTAATGAGCAGCTACTCCAATGTAAAACAGTGCCCAAATGAAATATTTCACTGAAGCTTATTAATGTGCTTACACAGGTTCACAGAGGAATTTCACATCAAAAAATCCCAAAAGTTATACCTGAAGCTAACCTTTGTAGCGTTAGGACAAACCAGTGGCTGCCATTTGTCTGGCAAGGGAAAGCAGGTGTTTAACTCAAATTTGTGGGGGTTTTTTCACACACAAAATGAATTACCATTTAAGGAGCAGCTACACAATTCACAAACTTAATAAAAATCTGTCTGCTGAGTCTACAGAAGCTTGTCTGAGCCAGAACTAAATAAAGAATGAGGGACTCAAGCTTTTATCCACTGTGAAGAAAACACAGGTCTATTTTTGTAAGGAGCTTACTCTACATGTACAGCCGTTATTATACATGTGTCAAAAGGGTATGTGACATGGTGTAACCTACTTGATGGGGATGAATACTATATGGATTCACAGAGCCACGGTACAACAAAACTTTGCACTCCTGGTTCATTTGCTTTCACAGGTTGTCCTATTTGAGGTATTTTCCTACACATAACTTAAAATGAATCTGATACATGTCAGGGTGAAGAGAGATACAAGTCCTTGTGACCACCTTCTGTGGAAATCTTGAAGGGCTTGGTCATGGCTCATATTGTTTGGTAGAGTGACAGAGACCAGGCCTCACTGGGACTGGAAAAACAACTATCACCACGACAGCTGGTTTTGGACTATGTATGTCATGGCCCTTCTCCCGAGTTCATTTACTTTGCACATTGTGTATGCACCATCAGTAAAATAGACTTTCACAGGAGTTCTTCAAGAAAGGAACTAACTGAGAGGGGTCAGGGGAGACCTTAATGCTCTCTACAGCTACCTGAAGGGAGGTTGTGGTGAGCTGGGTTCAGCCTCTTCTAGCAGATAACTAGCAATAGGACAAGGGGGAATGGCTGCAAGCTGCAGTTCAGGTTAGAAATTAGGAGAAATTTCTTTTCAGAAAGAGTGGCTGGGCATTGGAACGGGTTGTCCAGGGAGGTGGCGGAGTCACCATCCCTCAGGGTGTTTAAGGAAAGGTTGGATGAGGTTTAGTAAGTAATATAGGTGGTAGGCAGATGGTTGGACTAGATGATCCTGGGGGTCTTTTCCAACTTTAATGATCTATGATTTCCTTCACACACTCCCGACATTTATTTTTTTTTTAATGCATTATACTGGCTGAGCTAAAAGAGATAAATATTGAGGAATTACTTATTTATTCATTACTTTTTTTGCCTTGTGGGAACCTGCATAAAGGTCTGATTATGATCATTTAAGATGTCAGTAAGATCACATGAGAAGGGCTGGAAGGGACAGCATCTAAAGCTTAGACCTGCGGAACACCCATATACGACATTTCAAGCATCAGCATTTGGGAACTACCACCAGATGTCAGTGTGGAAACTGGTCTTAGAGGCCACAGAGCTTGTGTTAAGGAGGAGGAGCCCTGCAATTTGAAAATATACACACATTCCATACAGTCTGTAAAAGTTTTCGTAATTTCCTTTCCCCCTCTCCCAGAGGAACATCATCAAAAGCTAAGCCAAGGTGTTAATTTTAAGGATATTGGCATTTACATTTCCAGTCTCTTCAACTCCTTATTTATATTTTGTTTGGTGGCAGTTTTATTATTTTTTTAAGAATAATAATCCTATGTACTCACTGGATTTGTACTGTGGTTACCTGCATAGTGTTTCTGATTGTTAACATACATAAATCTGCAGTTTAAGATGGGACATGCAGCCTCTAACGCTCAGCTACCCGGGTTCTATTGTACTGTACCATTAACGTTACACATTTTGCACCTCTCTACTTCAGCCAGGAATTTTGCTTGGGAGTAAATAAATTCGTTAACTGCTGTGGCCTCATTTCTAAACCTAAATGCTGGATGTGGCACACTTTATTTTCAGTCTGGGTCACTACACATGTGCCTTAAAAATTTTATGAAACAATCACGTCCTACCACACGTAAGACTAGACTGTATTCACTCCCTTTTAGGAAGGCTTCCAGCAATGCTGCTCTGTTGCTTGTGATCCATGCAGAACACAGAGGGCAAGCTTACATGCTGAATTGAACGACTGTTATAATTTTATACCTGTCCTGCTTTCTCAACAGTAGCTACATCAGAAGTGGCAGATTAATTTTAAGATAGTCTTGCTTGATTTTAAAGAAACATAAAGAGAGACTCTGTAGTAATAGAGCTCTCCTCCTGTAAGCTGCTCACTTGGCATTTAAAAATTCAACTACCTTGGTTATCAAAGCTTGGTTATCAAAGAAAAGAAAAAAAAAAAAGTAGAAAAGAGGACTGTATTTGTTCTATTAAGTGACATACTTCACAAAGGGGAAATGAGGAAATGAGGAAAAAGCACCACACCAAAAAACCCCACATCACTATCAGCAGCATCTCAAGAAATACATAAAACATGATAGGGATAGTGACTAACAGTACAACACAGCACACATGGGCAGCTATTTTTTAATGTAATTTTTAATTTCAAATTAATGCATTATGAAACATTATTTCTGTGTATTTTACTCCAACTTTTGCAGATATGCTAGATGAAAGGCTTGCAATCTGTCTGATCATCTGTCACGCAACACAGATGTTTACCCAACAGGGTATTTCTGGTTTTCAGTATGTCTCCTGTTTTCTACAGGGTGACCCACACTGTAAGCCTGCATTAGTCAAAGTAACATCAAGTCTCATTCTCTGACAGTATTTTTCCACTTTCCTCATGCTTCCAAACCAATAGATCCTAAATTGTTGGGTGAACATTTTTCTGTATGTCTTACTTTCTATTTCAGTTCAGAATTATAAGCATCTAGGAAAACAATTTTATAATCAAATATGTAAAAACATCTACATAACTGTTCACCACTAATCAACAGATTAATTCCTGAATGAACATTTCCTAGAGGCAGAAAGAGTACATGAAAAAACATCCATGTACCCCACTTATAGCTTAAACAGATGGGATAGGTATGTAGTCAAGTTGGAAAGCTTAAGAGATGGGCATCACACACAAGTGGATTACTTTGACAAGACTCAAAACAACATTCTTCCAATATAGAGCCATGCAAAACGGGACAGGAAGATGGGGAGCCGAAGTTTCCCTTCGCTCCTTGTACACTGAGGAGAGGGGAGTAGAGGACACCACACCTAGTTCTTCATCTCTCAAAGCTGCAGACACCAGGCACAGTGAGGGAAGAGATGACTAGCCTATTAATATGACTCAGCTCTCTTCCTGCCCTTTCCACCCAGCAATAAAACAGAACAGATACCAATCCAGTACACATGCCAGGAGGTGGGGGTGCTATAATTACCAAAACCTGAACAGGTTTCTTCAGGTTCTACTTTAGCACTTGTGTCACAAAACACAATCAACACTAAACCCATACAACTTCACGGAATACTTGAGTTTTTCCCCCTTTTAACATTACTGTACAATCTGACCTTACATCAGTAATTACAAACCACCATGCTTTCCTCATTACTCTAGTCGAAACTGATCCTGTTTCTGCAAGTGTAGCAGGTAAATCTTTCCTGAGTTTGCCTGAGAGAACACCAACAGCTTCACCTTTGAGTTCTCTACAGCAATAATGAATACAAATGATACAAATGCAAGTAAACTTCAGGGGTCTGCCATGCCTTCTTAAAAAAAAAAAAAAAGAAAAAAAAAGAAAAGCCTAACGAAGAATTTCACTAAGACACCAAGTCCTTTTTTTAAAAAAAAAATATTATTTCTAAAAAGATAACAGTAGTTCTACCAAATGACAAACCTGTCCTTAAAGTATCCTTGGTTGGTGTGCCAACTTTCTGCTTTTGCAAATGGTAATTGTAGTGGCCAATTTAACACATTAGGGCAGGATAACCCCATATGCTGTTTGAAAGCCAGCACTGGTTCTGGTTCCAGTGGTTCTCAAGACAGCAGAGAGAAAAATTATAGAAACTCATACATCAAAGAGAAGTACAAAAACAATCTAAGAGTTAATTTGTTTTAATCTCACTATCATCTAGATCCATTAAGCATCAGTAAGATGTTGATCAGTATCATCAGTTTCAACAGGGTATTTTGGCTCCTAGAAAGTGTTTGCACTTTTTCCTTCAAGTGGTGAAAAGCACATTTAGGAGTACAGCTTAAGTACTTCTATTACATCTTCAATGCTATAAAAGCTCCATCTCTGCTCTAACTCTTCTCCCATTCACAGGAAGAAAAAAATAAAGTCTTTCATCAGCAGATTTCCCATCCATTCTCTACACAGAAACAATTTGGTAATTTTAACTTTTACAAACCATTTGATTTTTATGTAGCAAGACAAGTAATCTTCTACAGCACACCACTAATCTTTAGCATGTATGGTAATCCTAAAGACTTGTAAATATTATTGTTCGAAAAATATGGTTAAGTGAGGATTCCAAAACACATTTTTCACTTGGCTGGATATGCAATCTTGAAGCCTTTCAGGTGGTCAGGATAAAAAGAAATTAATATTCAGTCACTAACCACCAGAGGGGAGTACAAAAGAGCTCTGATGAAATGTTTCTCAGTCATCTGCAAGAGGACATCAGAGCTGATTTTACAATATTCACGTATCTGAAATGTTAAAGCAGATATTGTTACCACTGGAGGCAGTAGGATTTTTCAATCAATTTCATTAGAAGGTGGCAAAGGTCCTAAGTGAATGCAGTAGAACAGAATTTGGACAGAATTCAATACAGAAGAAGAGGCTGGTTTATGAATAGAGCAACTGAGAAAAACTCGTAACATTAACTGCACTCTCGTCACTACAACCAAAGTCACTCTTAAAACAAAAATAAACATATAAATCCACCTCAAATCTGACAGTCTTATAAACACCAATTCTATCTAATTAACAAATGCTCAAACTATAATACCCCAAATTCCCAGGGATGATCCTCCTTAAGTGTGCTTATCCATGAGAACTCTCATTAACAATATTAATGACTCTGTAATGGAAATCAAAACCTGCAATCATTTCTCAGCAAAGCATGAAAATGCAGTTTAGCAGAATTTGCCCTGGGAGTGACGTTTGAAACAAACTAAGAGAAATCCCTGGCCTGGAACATGATGCTTGAAATCTGATTACAAACTTAATTAATCTAAATTCTAATAAGCTGGGCAAATAAAAAAAGCTTCTTCCGCTGCTTTAAAAGCCATCTGGGGGTGGGGAGGGGGGCTACGTTTTAAGAACTGCATAAACAAAGGTTTTGATCAAATATGACCTTCAGTGAACAACCAATCTACATCAAACTTTTTAAAGTGAGTGGATTAAGCCTGTTCCAAACACAGAGGCATGCTGTCCCTCAATGGCACCAGTCTGCCAACACAGACTGCAACTTTGTCTTGAATTCTAAACAAATGTCTCTGCAGTGTAAACGATCATTAAGATCTGTACAGTCTTAGAATTAAAAATGAAATTGGGGGAAATGCTCAGCACACACTGCAGTTTACTACTTGAATCTCTGCTACCTCTACATAAATTGTGTGTTTTCCAGAAACTTACTAATAATTATGAAGTTAGCTTTTTAAGTGGACAAGGGTCCAAAGAACCCCCACTCCTTGAACTTTCCTGTTTTTCTGGCCAAATTTCTGGTTTACATTCTGTGGAACTTTGCCTAGCTTTTGTTAAAACAAAGCAAGGTTCTTGATTAGCAGTTTGGTTGGTTTGGGGCTTTTAAAATAAATCTTAGCAAATACAATGCTATCATATTTTAGTTTCTAATGTTAAGCAATTCAGAACAGACGGTCTTCAGATTGTTATTAAAATCTCCAGACTTGCATAACCAGAATGGGCCAGAAAACAAAAAGCACGGTATTTTCCACTTAAATTAACTTTTGATTTCTGCCCAGGTCATCTTGTGTAAAACCACATCCGTTCTAATCCATACTTTGCTTTTTTTTGCAAGTTAGCAACACCAGGTTTTCAACACTATCCAGATCGAACACAGATGAACACGGATGACTTCCTTGGCAGACTTCTTGTTCCTACTCATCTCTTCTTATATACTCTTATTTTTACCTCTCCTGCAAGAAACCTCTCTTTCTTTGACTATTACCTGCCATGACATGATAGGCATTTTTCTGACTGTATAAATACAGAGGCTATAGCAGAGCTCGCAGGATTAAAAAAAAAAGAAACAACAAACCAAACAAAACCCACACAAACAAAAAACCCAACCCCCCCCCACGCCACCGAAAAAAAAAACCAAACCCAAAACCCCAGGAAAATGCATCCGCCTTAGATGATGATGTAGTGTCTGTCTGCTTCCCAGCAGTCCCCAGAGGCCTCAAAAAGGAACACATACATCCATACTCTTCCATCCTGCTTTTCCCCTTGAGTAACTTTTAGAGGCACAGACAAATCAGGACAGTTGGCAAATACAATCCTGTGTGTTATGCATGCGTTTGTTGGGGGGAGGGGTGGGGTTGCCCACTTTATGCTACCTGTCAGACATAGTAAGAGAAAGCAAGGTGACTTGGGGGAAACAAAAAAAAAAAAGAGCAAATTTATCAATAGTTAGGTCACCTGCTCACATAAAGTAAGGGAGGCTACAGCAGCCTGGTGCGCGCTAATGGTATGTACTATACCCATCTGTAGTACCCAGTACAAATTGTGATTCTATTGCTAATTGTGACCAGTGTCATAGCTCAGATAATTTCCACAATTAGAGCACTGAAAAAAAAAAAAAACAAGCAAACAAAAAAACCCACCCTATGCATATTATCTGTATTGCTGTTAACTGTATCATAAGTCACTACTGGTCATTCCTGGCCAGCACTGTAGCCTGACTTTGGGAAACGCCTTGAAGCAGCAGCTGCCAACTACAGCCACAACCCTACATGCCACAAGAGTTTTATATAATGAAGGTTTTGAGAAGTGTAACCTATTGAATGAACTCCCTAGGGGAAAAAAAAAAATAAAAAAAATCTTTCTTTCCCTGTGGCTGCTGTGCTACTGTAACTCAGAGGCCTCTACCCAGCACCAGCAGGACAGCTGAGCCTTAAGCCTACAGTTCTCAAACAGCATCCAATGCTAATATCAACAAAATTTAGTATTATTTGATCAGTCAAGTAATACCCACTTGGTAAAACCAAAACAAACATATGGCACAATATTACACCGATCTTTATTCTACAGCAACCATCTTAGGCACCGAGAAGATTTCAAGCATGTCCTGCCACAGAGACAAGGAACTATTCAGTACTTAAAATGTCAGTTGAAAAGACCAAAATCTCCATCCTGTGAACTCCTTGAAACAGTCTCCTTCTAAAGAAGGAATGGAATGAGATTCCTTTTGCAGAAGTGAAATGTCAGCTCGTCCACTCTATAAACAGGGCAGAATGCCAAGAGAGGCACAGCACTCTAACGCTTGAAATACGAAAGACCTGTGGCAGGCTGTGTGAACTTTTAAAAAGTATATACAATCTCCTTTTTAAGGGAAGCAATATTTTTGATAAACAAACTGATCTGGAAAAGTTCTAGCCTTCCTTACTTGTATCACATATGCACTTTGAAGAGGAACCAATACATGCTTACACCTCTGTGGAACAAAGTGCAATAGCCACCCAGAGAAACATGATTTGCTCTTCCACTCCATAGCAATTCAAAGCTTATCACTGACAGCACAAGCTATTCAAATATCAGAATTCTTGCATCTGAAGACTCACACAGACTAAACTGTACTGTTTCAGAATATAAATAATCCTTGGCTGCAGCCCTGAAGGAGTGCAGAAAGTTTTAGCAGCTACTGTTTGCCTTTGAATCACACATGAGCAAGAGGTGTTCGCAGCTCTTCTGTCTCCTCCAGGAGCATTAATTAGGCACAGCTAGAAAGACTGTAACCTAGCAACAAACCATCGATATTGTGTTTAGCATAACTCATGAAGAATTCAATTACTTGTTTGCAAACATGCCTGAGGAATATGAATGTGCGTAACTAATAATTCAGTCTAGTCTGAAATAGTTTCATTGCCTTTATCAATGACTCTTCTATTTTATCTGAGTAAAGCTGAATCCTAAATTAAGACATTCCGATTTATTTCTTGATTTATTTGGTGGCTTTAGCATTTGTAAGCATCATAATTAACTATAATTTAAAAAACAAAAAAAACCCACAACAAAACCACAACCACCCTTGAAAAATTCAGCAACAAATTATGTTTGCAGGCTATCAAGTTAAAATTAAGATTTTCATATACACCCCAAAAGCCCTTTGATAATATTGTTTAACATCTGTTATCAAAACAAACATCTCTCTTAATACTTACAGCTTGTCACATATTTAGAAATGCAAGTCTTGTTGCTGGTTCAAGGACAAATTGTTTATTTTCTAACTAATCAAGGCTTAGAAAGTTTTGAATAACATCAGTTTCAGCAAGCTGATGGAACTGTAGTGAATTTTCACATCTTCTTTTACTGGTAAATGCCATTTCACTGTACAGCTGCAAGACCTTCAAACACATCAAAAGTCCACCACTACTTGTTTTCTTTTCAGGGACTAGTTACTGCAAGTTCTGGGAGGGGGAAGCAGAAGAGTATCACTGAAGAGTATATGGGAACTCCAGAGCACACAGAGCCCAGGAATCCTCATCAGAAGAGATTTGAGATTTAAACTGAAAATAAACCAAACTGAGTAATGTAAAACCTCAATTAGAATAAAATTACCTGGTTTGTATGTCAAATGTAACTTCACTGAATGTTTTGATAT
>VZTU01012565.1:210366-248145 GCA_013400835.1 Zapornia atra | reverse complement strand
CGGGCCCGGTACCGTCCGGTCCGGGGCGGGGGGGGGAAGAACTACAGTTCCCGGCGAGCACTGCGCGGAGAGCAGCGAAGCCCCTGGGCGGGGAGGCGGGCTGCGCGGGGGAAGCCGCGGGAAGACAACACTTCCCGGCAGGCCCCGAGGGGAGGCGGTGCTTGGTGGGCCTCCGTGTGGCGGGGCGCCCCCTGCTGGCGCGGCGGCCTCTCGAGTCCTGTCAGCGGCCGCCGGGTCCTGTCAGCCGCCGGCTCATCGTAAAACTCCACACAAACCTGCCTGTGTTCCCGGCGGTCCCGGTCACCCCCGTGCCGCGGCGGGAGCCCGAACACCCCTGGGCCACCGTGAGGCCGGGGGTCAGATCGGGGCGCCGAAGGAGCGTGTGTCAGGGAGCTGGGTGTAGCGCATAGGTGTTGAGGCAGGGTTGTTAGCCCGACGCCGTCCCAGCAGTTAATTAAACACACGAGCTACTAAACAAATTAAAAGCTCAATCTCTTCAGCAGAGGGCCAAAATGAGGTTACTCTTTCTACCAAGTCTGGGCACAAAGCTTACAGTGTGATACTCATACACAGCTGCTCTCTGACTCCAGTTCCGATAGTGATATTTAATAAAACAACATTTTCCTGGGGGGTTTGTTGTGTTTTTGGTGGGGTTTTGGTGGGGTTTTTTTTTTAATTAAACCAATGTTTCCCTATCCTGTCTTACTAGGTCCGTCTGCAAACCCAACCTAAGCCACAGCCTGGACAGACTCCACTCTATTCTGGGACCTTCGACTGCTTCAGAAAGACTCTTGTGGGAGAGGTACAGTGTTAGCGTGTCATCCGCCTGCCAGGAATACCAGCTGTTCCCGTACGCTGCAGGAATGGAATTGTGTGGGAATGTTGTCTCCCAGAGACTATATGATCCCTGGGTTAGCAGTTGAATTGGTTCTCATTAAAACTTTTGAGCGGGCTGCAAAGCTTAGAGAATGCTTAGTGGCCACACGCGCTCCAGGTGTGCGCCTCGTCGTTTTGATAAGAAATGCTTTTAGTTCAAAATGGTGTGATACCTGAATACCTGAAGCCACAGACTGGAGTGAATGTTGGCAGTTGCCTGCTGTTTTTTTTGTAGTAGTTGGTGGAATCTTGCTGCCTTTGGTATTTGGAGTTGTCTATGGAAATCTGAAAACAGGTGCTGACTTTTGTTGATACAAACAGAAAGTTTTCCTTTCCTCTATGATGTGTTGTATCTGTGGGAATGCAGAGGAGCATTAATGAATAGATACTCTTTTTTTTATTTTTGGTGTCTCTTTTTTGGTGAACAGAGGGTCAATTATAGTAGTTTCACTTAATCTTCTTCAGAAGGCAGACATTGGTTTTCACTCCTGAATCAGACATATTGCATGATTGGACTATAGTCAGGTTTGTTTTTAGAAAGGCATGCAGCCTTGGTTCAAAGGGCTGGAGCACCTGCCCTACAAAGAGAGGCTGAGGGAGCTGGGCTTGTTCAGCCTGGAGGAGAGAAGGCTGCGGGGGGACCTCATTGCAGCCTGCCAGTACCTGAAGGGAGCTTATAAGCAGGAGGGGATTCAACTTTTTAAAAGGGCAGATAATGGCAGGACAAGGGGGATGGATTAAAACTAAAGGAAGGAAGGGTTAGATTAGATATTAGGGGGAAGGTTTTTACAGAAAGAGTGGTGAGGTGCTGGAACAGGCTGCCCAGAGAAGTAGTGGATGCCCCGTCCCTGGAAGTGTTCAAGGCCAGGTTGGATGGGGCCCTGGGCAACCTTGTGTAGCTCCAGGCCTGGAGGTTGGTGGCCCTGCCTGTGGCAGGGGGTTGGAGCTCTATGATCCTTGGGGTCCCTTCCAACCCAGACCAGTCTATGATTCTATGAAAGACTACATGACATAGAATCCATTTTTCTGCTTCCTGTGTCTTCCCAGCAGCTCTTTACCATATGGAAACAGTGGCTGTGAAGCCAAACTTTTCTTTACTAGTTTGAAGTCTTAATTTCTAACCGCTGGATCTGCTAGGTAACTCTCTGTTCAATGAAAGATCTGCCTCATACCTGAAATACTACTTTCATTAGGATATTAACAGTTTGTTAATATGACCAAAGGCAATCTCGCTTCCCCAGTCTCTCCCACAAAGCACTGAAATGCTTTGCTAGTTCTGAATCCCTTGTGGTTTTTAACACCCCTGCTGAAGTGAGGACGTCAGAGCCGAACCATAATAATAGCCTTGTGATGCGAAGTTCAAAAGTAATGCTGCCTCTCTACTCCCACTCAATACTCATCAGTTTCTACAAAGAAACATATTAAACCTCTCTGCCAAGGCCTTTTGTTTCACTCTGCCTGTGGGAAGGTTGAGCAGGAGTGTCTGATCGTTGTCAGGCAGATACAATTTCATTACAGAGTCAGTTGGCGTACAGGCACATACTGGGATACGCTGATTTATTTGAGGGGGGAGGAAGGGGTGGATGGGCTAGCAGATATTTAATTTGTGCATCTAGCCTTTACCTGGAAAGATAACTCTCCTTTTTTATTAGAAAAAGTTCAGTTCAGAGGCAAGATAAATTAAATAAAGGCTTCTGCTGGGGTCTGCATTAGCATTTTCCATCTGCATGAAGGGAAACATCAGGAACGTGGAGTTAGTTCTATGATGAAAAAGTTTTAACTTGAGGAAAGAGAGGGGAAAAAAATAACCCTATAGAACTTGTTCCAAACTGAGTTTGTGTGGGGAGTGAAGTAGTTCAGGCTAGTCTCTTTGGCTCTTCCTCTGCCTAAAGAATGAATTTGATTCAGTGTTCTCAGGCTCAGTGTCAGGATTTTACATCGCGGCTTTTGATGGCTTTATTAATAAAACACTGGTTTATTAATAAAACACTGGGGTGCATCCGGAGGAGTGTAGCCAGCAGGTCAAAGGAGGGGATCCTCCCCCTCTATTCTGCCCTGGTCAGGCCCCACCTGGAGTATTGTGTCCAGTTCTGGGCTCCTTGGTTTAAAAAGGACAGGGATCTCCTGGAGAGAGTCCAGAGAAGGGCTACAGAGATGATTAGGGGCCTGGAGCATCTCCCCTATGAGGATAGGCTGAGTAAGTTGGGACTCTTCAGCCTTGAGAAGAGAAGACTTAGGGGGGACCTAATTAAAGTCTATAATTATCTTAAGCAGGGGATGCAGGGGGAATCAGCCAGCCCCTTTTCGGTGGTCTGTGGGGACAGGACAAGGGGCAATGGCTGTAAACTGGAGCACAGGAAGTTCCGCACCAACATGCGGAAGAACTTTTTCACAGTGAGGGTGACAGAGCCCTGGGACAGGCTGCCCAGGGGGGTTGTGGAGTCTCCTTCTCTGGAGATATTCAAGACCCGTCTGGACACCTATCTGAGTGATATGTCCTAGGGAGCCTGCTTTGGCAGGGGGGTTGGACCCAATGATCTCTTGAGGTCCCTTCCAACCCCTACGATTCTATGATTCTATGATGATTTTTATGTCTACCTGAGAGATGAGTTTTGACATAATTTATTAGGACTATTGGTTAGGTGGCTTTTAACTTAGCCTGAGAGATAAATACAGGTTGAACAGCATTGGAATAGCAGGGTGTAAGTGGTGCCACTCTTTTCCAGGAAAGCTTCCTGCAACAGGCCCTGGGCCTCAGCTAAACACGTACAATTGCAAATGAACAAAAGGCCCTATTATTCCCCTGATTAATTTGACTGTCTGACTGATGCTATCCTGTATCGTAACGCTTCTCAGTAAGCTAACAAAGTCTAGGCAAAGCCAAGTAATTCCTGTGATAATGTTTCTTACAGGGAGTCCGAGGCTTATACAGAGGAATGGCAGCTCCTATTATCGGAGTGACACCCATGTTTGCTGTGTGCTTCTTTGGATTTGGCTTGGGAAAAAGACTCCAGCAGAGAACACCTGATGACGTTTTGACGTGAGTTTCTGACTTCATCAGGCAGTGGGGAAAGAGGCACCCCAAGGCTCTGGCAGCCTGCGAGATTGTGGGACATTGGGTTGTGGTGTAAATTTGTCTCTTCTCCTAGTTATAAATATAAGGCACCGGTGTGTTTTAATGCTTCTGGAAGCGTGGGACTGATGGCACAGGCTAAAAACAGACGGCATGTGGGCAGGTGCCATGCGGTTCCCTTTCTACGCAAGAGTGAGCCATTAAGGAGCAATTCTGGTTTAGATGAATGCAGTGAGGGTTACATAATGATTGCCTGCCAACAGTCCCACTATTAACAGAAACTATAGGAGAGAGACATGCATGGTCAAGTAAACTTGACAGTGTTCACACTCCTGATTCTCTTTTCCCTGTTAGTTGTGACTCTTGCTGTGTCCTTACATTAGGATATAATAACAGCCATAGAAATGTTTTATTATTAGCTTCTGAAAAAAAAAGGTGTTTATGAGCACCCTCCTCTTGGGCATGTCTAACCTGGGAAAGAGATGGGAGGCTAAGAAAGCTTTTGTGTGGCTTTCTACAGGCTAACTTACGCATCAAGAAAGCCCCTCACCCACAAAGCAGTCCCTTAACTTCTCTGTCGAGTTGTGATTTATAGCTCTAAAGGAGCAGAACTGTAGCTTAGCAACATTTTACCCTATTATTTGAATGATACGTAGGAGCTCAGTTGGAAAGCAGGAGTCCATTGTGCTGAGCCAAGCGTGGTGGGGTGGGGAGATGCGGTTTCTGCTGGAGCCTTGCCTGCACAGGGGCCGCCCAGGTGGTGTGAGTGCAGCTGGCTGCACGGCAGCAGCCACTGCCGTGACACAGAGCACGCTCTGGGCTGCTCAGAGAGAAGCGGTATCGAGGTGCTGTAAACCTCTGGTTTGCAGCAGTAGTTTTCTCCTGGAGGCAAGGCTGAAGAGTAGATGAAGGGAACAGTAAGGAGTGGAGAATACAAGGAAGCAAATGGGCTGTGGGCTTATTTCCAGCAGCCTTATCGCCTCAGTACCTTGCGTTTTACACACATCATACAAAAGGGGAGTTTTAAGGAGCAAGCTGGAGTGGGGCAGTGTAGTTTTCTTTACACATATCTCCTCCCTAGAAGAGCTGTGGGAGTGAAAGAATGAAAGACAAATAGATGGCATAACTGTCATTGTGCCAAACTGTGCTGTACCTTGGGTGCAGACTTTACACGGTGACATACAGTGTGCCTGGGATGTGAGGCCCACAAGGAAAGGTCAGACTCTTAGCACCATGGCTGTGGCTCTAGAGGCAGGCAGGATGGCAGTGGTTCCCTGTGTTGATTTCTTTTTTTTTTTTTTAAAAGGGAAGTTTTGGAAGGAAAGAGATGGAGAGAAACTTGAGGAGTGTGTTCTGTCTTTCCTGGGCATGAATAACCCTGAAGTGAGTTGGAAAATTCAAAGCTTAGTTTGAGCAGGAGGTGAGTGGTAAGGGAGGTCTGAATCGTCTGGAAGATTTAGTAGGAGTTTAAGAGTAAGGAAATTGGAAAAGCTGAATAGAATGCCATCTCTTGGGCAAGTGGAGAGAGGTGGGAGGTGTGGAATTTAATTAAATGGAGATACTGGGTCATCTTTCAAGGGAACTTAGCAGGCTGTTGGATGTAGAAACAAGCTCATGGTGAAGAAAGTCTGTTAAAGGGATTTCTCTCATGGAGACTTTGCCACTTGAAAGCAGGTGCAGAACATGCGGGATGATGGCAGGTTAGTAGGACAGACTGGAGGATGGCAGAGGCTGAAGGAGTGAGGGACCGAGAGCTGCACAAGCAGGAATGTGTGAGGAAGCTGAGGTCGTGGAGAAGAGTGTGCCAGACCAGAGGAGGAAGGGACTGTTGAGTACAAAACCCAACGGGGAATGCTGCAGGCAAAATGCAGGTGCAAGGAATATTAGCAAATACAATGCATGTGAAGAGCTGAATTCTGGTTGCTGTGGGAACCAGGGCTTTGACTCCTAGAGATCTTCAATGTTTAGCTCTAATTATGCATTGATGAGGCACTTCTGCACTGTTAAAAGCAGTGGATGCATTTCTAGTTCCACTGGCAGCCTCTGTGCGGAACAGCGCGATCTGGTGATACAGGGGTCTTTCTGCCCTTCGTTTCCTGTGTACTGTGTTGTGTTAGGGTCTCTTCTCTTTCCTCGGGGCAGATATCCTCAGCTGTTTGCTGCTGGCATGTTGTCAGGAGTGTTCACAACAGCAATCATGGCTCCAGGAGAGAGAATCAAGTGCCTTTTACAGGTAAGGCATTGGATGGTGGTGATGGGAATTCAATTCCAGGGGTCTTGTCTTTTCATGCCAGGAACTTCTTTGGTTAGTGTGTTTTCTCTGTTCTGGGTTTTGACAGGACTGAGACAACTGTCAGTCAGTGCAACGGTGTTGCAAAGAAGCGCTACACGAGCTGCTTGTGACAGCATAAACTCATACAGCGTTCATTGCTGTGTCCATTTAACAGAGCACAGGCCTCATACTGTGTGGCGTTACGTGAGGCACTGGTGGGTGCCTAAGGCCACTTCAAAGTATGGAAAAGTCCCACTTTTAAAAACAAAACTTCTCTCTTAAAGAAACATAAACCTACTAGATGTAAGACTCTTCCTAGTGTAAAGAGTTTCTGTTACATTGACGGGTTCCCAACATGTAAACTAAGGAATGCATTTCAAAATAATGTGAGTTATCTAATGTTTGGGTGACTGCTACCTCTACACCACCTCCTCCAGGGTGTTTTAAGCATTGCTGAAAGATGGAAATCTGAAAATCCCATCTTTAGCAGAGGTGGGAAGCTTTGCTTGTCTCTGACTACGCTGGACTCCCATCAGTGTGGTGATGAGGGGGGGTCACACGTTAGTTCTGACAGACGTGGTACTATCCCAGAACCTTCTACACACATAACAAACTGAGTTTCACTGCACTGTTCGAAGGGTACCTTTTCTCAGTGCAAGTGTAGAATTACCAAACAGACTTCACTTGTTTCAGACTTCCACCAGGGAGAAATTAAGGGAGAATCTAGCCACTGCATGGAATGGTAAACATACCTCAGCTTGAACGGGGGAGCGCGGCTTGAGGCAGTGACGCAGAAGCGGCATCCGCAGGAAGGCCTGTGGAATGAGGATGCGCTCTTTCCTCTCTGGAAACATGCATGTGGCTTTCTAACCCTTAGCCAAAAGCTTGCTCACCGTTCAGTAAACCTTCACTAGCCAGAAACAATCACTTTAATCCTGCAGATCCAGGCAGCTACAGGTGAGACTAAATACAGCGGCTCCTTGGACTGTGCAAAGCAGCTGTACCGTGAGGCTGGGATCCGGGGCGTGTACAAGGGGACAGTGCTCACCCTCATGCGAGGTAACTGATGGAGATGTTCTGATGCTCCTTTAAGATGCTACTTTGAGACAAAGAGGACTGTCCTAGTATCCTGATCTTACTGTCCCTTTAGCCAACTGGAGGTGCTGTGTCACACTTTTTTCTTGTGGTCCGCAGAGCTACTCCAGTGGCTCAGAGGGACTGAGAAATAAACACAAGATTCTCAGAGAGGAGGAGATTAGATGACAAGGATCAGAGGGATATAGGAAGTAATTGAAGATCTGAGAAGCCAAGAGGAATGAGAAGCTTCAGGAGAGGAGCAGAGAGAACAAAGAGAAAAGAAAAAAACAGTAATGGGTTTTGTTTTTTTTTTCTTTTTTTAATTATTCCTCCTTGGGAGAAGGATAGTGTCTGCCTGTGACTGCTACTGTGAAATGCTGACTGCTATAAAAGATGTGATTACAGCAGTTATGCTTTCTACACACTCGAGTGTGGGCTATTTTGGACTGGGGTGTCATGACCCCTCTCACAACAACAACAACCTCATCGTGACAGACACTGAATCCTTTCTGTGTTTCAGTACTTTTTCCTTTCAGAAATACTATATTGTTCCCTTGGGCAATGTTTTCCAAGGATAAGCTGAAATTTCAGTGTTTTGATATCTCAGTTTAGAAATCTGTTCTATTCTCTGCTTCTCATAGTAGTGTCACAGCTAGCAATGTGAGTCTGGCAGCGTCCCTAGCCAGAGGCTGGTTCTCCAGTTTAGGCATGAGCTAAGAGCAGGCTGTGGGAGTACCTTAAATTGCAACAACTGTGAAAGAAATCCCAACAAAACAAAATAGAATCATCAGAACAAATAGTGTCAAAACTCTTGAAGCTCCTGAACTGTTCTGATCTGCTCTGTGGCAATTAAGAAAGCTTAGAGCTGTCCATCATTAGCCTCATGGCCAAGGGGCAGGTAACAGCCTGATTTGAAAGGCTGCTGACAGAAGTGCTGGAGAACATATTTTCCCAGTTCTTGCCTTGAGCACCAGCTGTCCCTGGGAAAGTTCAGGCTCCTCTGTCTAGAGCAACAGAAGATTTGATTTTGTTTATAGAGGAGTTTCAGAAAAGGAATCAGAATGTACTTGGTGGTGTTGCTGAGCTGGCATGGGGCTGCTTTGCCTCTGGGCTTCATCTCCTTTCCTGCTACTCACAGTCTTTGTTGTTTACTCACTAGACGTCCCGGCCAGCGGAATGTACTTCATGACGTACGAATGGCTGAAGAACATTCTGACCCCTGAGGGAAAGAGGTTAGTGAAATCTCACAGTCATCATTTTCTGGACTTCCCAGACACTGCTGATTGATCTCTCCAGTTATGAAGAGATTAGAGTAGCAGCCTCAAAACAAAAACAAACCCCAAACAAACAAAACAAAGCAAAAAAAATCACTCATCTGGTGACTTGAGCTATTTTGGGCAGGGGTTAACTGACAATTAAACTGGTACTCTGGGTTTCTCCTGGATTCTCACCTTGGATCTTAGTAGCCAAGTAGAGAATACATAAAGTAAGTCTCTGCACTTCCTCCCCTGCTGTGTGCACAGACAGCTGGGGGGGTGGGTTGTTGGTCTTTTCTTTGTGAGGGTGTGGTTTGTTGTGGGGTTGTTTTGGGTTTTTTTTTTTTTAAGGATTGACTAACAAGTTAGTGCATTTTGCCCACAGGACTCTGATTCTTGTCCATCTTGCTCAGATACAGCACTGTGTCTGCAGTATTGCACTGCCTTCTGGCTGCCAGCCAGGCTGCCTCTTTATCTCCTTAGTCAAAACAGATGAGTTTTTACTTTCTTCTTTCTTTTTTCCCCCTCTTTTTCCCCCCACCCCAATCCTGCCACAGTGTGAGTGACCTCAGTGCACCTAGGATCCTCTTTGCTGGGGGCCTGGCTGGCATCTTCAACTGGGCAGTTGCCATTCCACCAGATGTGCTGAAATCCCGTTTCCAGACCGGTGAGTTGCATTGCTGGCTTGTCACAGCCTCACCCAGCTTTGGGCTCGTGGGGATGGGAGATGCTGTTTGAGCATGGCATTGGGGAGACAACACATCTTGAGCACTGCTTGAGAGAAGCACATGAAAAACCCATGTGTGCCTTCTAGCTTTTTAGTTGGCTTCCTCACAAACTTTTGGCAAGCCAGGCTGCATGTCTCTGATTCTCCCTCCCTGCTGATAGAAAGATCCTGATTTGAGATGCTTGTTTTGAAGCCTAAGCGTAGAGGTCATAATAACAGAACAGCTTGTCATGTCATTTGTTTCAAATGTGATTCTTTGAGAGGTTTTGTTATTTCATGTCACAGCTGGATAAATTGTAGCCTGTGCTCTCTGAAATCTCTGGCAACTGGGCATGCCTTGCTGGGAGCGTCGCTTTTAGGCTGGTGGATCTGCTCTGCAGTGTGTGAGGCCTGCCTGTAGTGAGGATGGCCCCAGGCCTCGAGCTTCAGTGAAGCTGCACAGGTTTTTTTGTTGCTTTTCTGTGAGTCCCAGCCAGGGCCTGTTTTAAGGCTCCTCATCTTCTCTGTGCACTTGGCTCTCTGTGGGACAGTAACCATTTTTCTTGAGCCATGGATCGTGAGAGGAAACTTGTGTTCTTTGTCTCTGAATAATGCCTGCTGTGGCTGTTTGACATTGTACCAGGGGCTGAGTGTGACAGGTATCACAGCCTTGCATCCGTGTTCAGCTGAGCCAGTCCCAGTGCTGCTGTACAGCTGATGTGCTTTAACTGGTTCTGTTGAACTGGGCTGGTTTGTGGAGTTAGTGGTTTGTTCAGAGGGCTGGCAGAGGCAGTGATTTCCAGAGAAGTATCAGGAAAAGGAAAAACTTGTTCTTTGAGTAAAGTAACTTTTTAAAAACACCTCAGCAAATCTGTGTAACAGCAGCATTAAAACAGCCTGTGCTTTTCACTTGAAGTCTGTTGCTTTTTCTTGGCCTGGGTGTGTGATAGGATCATTTTCTATTTCTTATAAACAAACTTCATCCATCTTTGTATCTGACCTCCCTGTTTCCTAATTGCAGCTCTTGGGAGAGCTGTGATCAGCAACACAAGTAGCAGCTCAGACGTCCAACCCTGACAAAAGTTACTCTCCTTTCTTCCCTGACCCCCCCCAATGTCTTGATTAGGTAAATTCTTTGTGGTGACAAGTGAGCACTTACCTTCTGTTTACTGAGTCTTTAGTAAGGTGGCTTTTTTTTTTTTGCTTGCTTTTGACTGAAATAGATGATTTTTCCCCCATGTTTACACAGCATTTTGCTTCAGCAGCGCTTGGGTTCCGGTGTCACTGGGTGGCACAGCAGTTTGAACCTGTTGGAAATGCTGGGCTGTTCCATGTGCCTCGTTCTTCAGCCTTTGTGACTGTCACACATCTTCAGCTAATGTGCCTCCTGTCCCTTTCAGCTCCTCCAGGAAAATATGCCAATGGCTTTAGAGATGTGCTGAGAGAACTGATCAGGGAGGAAGGAGTTGCATCTCTGTACAAGGGCTTCACAGCTGTGATGATCAGGGCATTTCCAGCTAATGCAGTGAGTAACCTACCACTCCAGATGTGCTTTGGGGACCTGGCTGGGCACAGTGAATGTTTGTGTTCTGTACAGGAAGTGAATGGCTGCTTCTACTGTACCATTTCAGTGAGATTTTTGTCACTGGAGGTACTTCTGGCTGTTGGTGTCAGGTTCTAAAAATGTACATTAATCTAGGGGGAACGCCAAGCAGACCTTCTTTTTACACTTTGCATGATAGCTATTTCTTAACTCCTCCTGAGAGTGGTTCTTGTCTGATTGTACATCCACCAGTAGAAGACAGAAATGGGTGGCTAAGTTTAGACTGGCTTCCCCTTCAGTAAATAATTAGCCTAACAGAGTAGAAGTTTTGCCTTTGTGTGGAGGGATGTAGTAGAATTCTTGCCTCTGGTCTAAGACCTGGTTTTGTTGTTCTCCTCCCTCCGCATCAGTCATGTCAGGTGTTTATAGTGCTGCGTTTCAAACCTGGAATAGGTTTTTAGAATAGGTCTGGAATAGGTTTTTAGAATCCTGATTTTGTGCTGTATGTTCCCTCTTTTCCAGGCATGTTTTCTTGGCTTTGAAGTTGCCATGAAGTTTCTGAACTGGGTTGCACCAGGTTTATGAAGACGAGAAGCCTCTGGATGTTAGAGAGAAAAAGAGAGTGCAAGTCTGCCTCAAAGGAATAAATGAATGATCACTTGTGGTTTCAGGAATGATTGCTTGCCTAATACCTTCTTGCCTTCCTCACGTTCTTTAGGTGGTGCTATGTGCTGTTCAGAAACGTAAGCTGTAGCTGGGAGGTGGAGTTGATGAGGAGTTAGAGGTGATACACCTGATTCTGAGCCGATGTACCACAGCAGCAAGGCTGCCAACAAAACAGCTGTCACTATTACACACACTACCTTAAGTACTTCCTCATGGAAGAAGGGGACACTTCCTAAGATGTAATTCTTTATTTACTGAAGAAACATGTAGCTATTAATGCTGAAAAACTTCCTTACTTCCTTAAAGTAATTGTTTGGCAACGTGTACTTCACTCTCAGGGCATGAGTTAGCAGCTGCACATACTAGTATCTGCAAGCCATGCCAGACAGCGTTCTCATCTCTTTGGGTTCTTCAGTTGTGACTATCTCTGCATGGATAGTGGTTCTAATAACAGCAAACACAGAACTGAGCAGGGGAGGGCAGAGCTGTGTTTCAGGGGGTTGAGGGGTATTACAGGTATGGTACTGGGTCTTACATACTGCTCTTTACCCTGGAACTAGGAGGAGAAATGAATTATGTTGATATTTGTAGTGAGCTTTACTGAGGCAGCCAGTGGGGAAATGTATTTCATTAATGGGAACTTTCTCTGGAATCCCTCTCTGTCCCACAGAAGGTAACTCAAATGGGATTGCAGAAGTACAGCACGGTTCATGGCAGTGCATGACATATTTCTCACCTGCTGTGTCCTGGGGTGCAATCCCTGACCTGGGAAAACTTAACAGGACTTCTAAGAACTCACTTTCTCTGACACGAGGGGGATACGTGAAGGAGACACTGGCTCTGCAGTCTTGTCTAACTTCATTCTTGCTCCTGTTCCTTGGTTTTCTCTTAATATTATTGTACTTAATCACGTTTTCATTTGAGAAATGACTAATGCTAAGAAGCAAAATGCAACTTTAATTTCTTTTGGTTTTGATGCAGTGTTACTGGAACTCAATAAAGCTAGCTGCTGCTGCTTGGCTAGAACATGTGCTTGGGTCTCCTGACTTTTTGCATGGTCATGCATGGTTGGTTTTGCAAAAGTTTTCCAGTTTCTAATTCTGAGATACGACTGGGAAGTAAGTTGTGCTGTGTGCCATCTTTATTTGTTAACTCTGCATCTTTTGGGCTCCTGGCCATCTGACCTGAGCCACGGAAATGAATGTTATGTACTTCACATCTGTCATGCAAGTCCTGTTAGGTGCTGTGTTGCAGCTGCACCTTTTTCACTCTGAAGCCAGACATTAAATAACACATCTTACTTCTGGGAAGTACTTTTATCTTTTCCAGGGAAAGGCCTGGACTAGCCAGACGGGAGCTTAGGGAAAGTGTCTGTCCTGATGCCCCATGAGAACGGCTGAGAGTTTGGCATGGCCTGTTGGCTCCTACCATTAGGAGACAATCTTCACCTTGGCTTTCCTGCATATGTCCCCCCCCCCCCAAAGGTGCTACAGAAACCTTGAATCCCACTTCACAATTTTTTGGAAGGAGCAGAAGGGAACCTGCCTTCCCTGGAGTCCCCCTCCTGTTTTTTATGGGGTGGGGCAGCCCCTGGTGTGAGACAATCTCTGCTGCTCGGAGCTGTCTCACGTCCTCGCTGCCGCCTTACCCGGCGCAGACCTTCCCGTTCCTTGCTGCTTGGTAACCTGCTGCTGCTCCTGCTCCCCAAAGTCAACTGATCCATGAAATACTAGAGCATGGACTGGTTCAGAGGAGTGAATAAAGGATGCTGATCTCTCAGCTGGTTTTACAGTTGACTCGAGGTTTACTGAGGCTAAATCCAACCTGGCGTCAAGAGGACCAGGTCTGCTTTTACGGCTCTCTGCTTCCTGACTGCCCAGTGCTCTCCTGTACTGCTCTGGCTCCCTAGATGCCCTGGCTGCCTTTCTGGCTCCTGTGCTTGGGCTGTGATGCCCAGAAAGAAGGAACTTTCACCTTTCAGAAGTGCTGTAAAGCTAATTATTTTCCTCCCTTTTCACTTACGTCTTCCAGAAATGCTGATGCTTTTTGGGAGGGACAGACACCCAGAGACCCTGCACCTCCTCTCTTAAAATCCCAGACGCTGATGCTTAACGCTAACCTCGTGGGAAGGTAGGAGGCACTTCATAGAATCATAGAATGGCATGGGTTGGAAGGGACCCCAAGGATCATAGAGCTCCAACCCCCCTGCCACAGGCAGGGCCACCAACCTCTAGGCCTGGAGCTACACAAGGTTGCCCAGGGCCCCATCCAACCTGGCCTTGAACACTTCCAGGGACGGGGCATCCACTACTTCTCTGGGCAGCCTGTTCCAGCCCCTCACCACTCTTTCTGTAAAAAACTTCCCCCTAAGATCTAATCTAACCCTTCCTTCCTTTAGTTTTAATCCATTCCCCCTTGTCCTGCCATTATCTGCCCTTTTAAAAAGTTGAATCCCCTCCTGCTTATAAGCTCCCTTCAGNGTGGCCCTCCTCTGAACCCTCTCCAACAGTTCCACATCTTTCTTGTATTGGGGGCCACAGATCTGGACACAGGACTCCAGCTGGGGCCTCAGGAGGGCAGAGCAGAGAGGGACAATCCCCTCCCTGTCCCTGCTGCCACCCCTCTGCTGATGGAGCCCAGGATCCCATTGGCCTTGCGAGCTGCAAGAGCCACTGCTGCCTCATGTTCAGTTTCTCATCCACCACAATCCCCAAGTCCTTCTCAGCAGGGCTGCTCTCCAGAAGCTCTTCTCCCAGTCTCTATGTCTGGGATTCTTCTGACCCAAGTGCAGCCCCTGACACTTGGCAGTGTTGAACCTCATTAGGTTCCCCCAGGCCCATCTTTCCAGCCTGTCAAGGTCCCTCTGGATGGCTTCCTTTCCTTCTAGGGTGTCAACCACATCACTCAGCTTGGTGTCACCGGGAAACTTGCTGAGGGTGCACTCAATTCCATTTCACTGGAGCGCTCACTTGGCTTACGGTGCGCTGCCCAGCAGATGGCTGTCTGGGGCCGTCAGCGAGACGGACAAGCCTGCAGGTCCCCAGGCAAGGTCAGAGGCAAGGAAGCCAGCATCCCAGCTGCTGCTGGCAGGCCCCCCGCCTCCGTTCGTAGCAGCCGCAGCTTCCCCAGTCAGGCTGCAAACGTCTCCATCCGGACAGACAGGCAGCGGGAAGGGACGAGCTGCTTCCCCCGCCTCCTCCCTCGCTGGTCCTGCTGAGGAAGGCTCTGCGCCTCCAGCCGTGGTGATGAGCAGCCCGTTGCAGTGAGTGCTCCCTCCTGCCCCATCCTTGCGCTCAGGAGTGCTGCAGCCTGCGGAACACCTGTAATTCTTGGAAAACAAATCAGGGCCCAGCCATGCCCTGGGCTCACGTGCTGGGGTGAGGAGCGCAGCTCTTCCATCGGGGCAGCGTGGAGCCGTCTCCGTCTGTGTGCTGGCCCCTTGCTTGGGGCTCCAGCATTACCTCGGGCCTGCCTCTGGCCTGCCAGGTCTCTGGCTTTAAGCAGCATCTGCTCAGGGGGACAGAAATCCCCTATGCTCTCTAGTAGTTCCCAGTTACTACTAACAACTGAAGCATCTCCATCTGCCAAGCTATCCCTTTTAATGCTGCTTTTTTAAAAAGGCATTTTGCTTCTTTCTTTCCAGTTTCAATTACCCAATTTACCTTCTCCCTAATCTGAAGCTTTTGCAGAGCTTTGTAGTTTGCATGGTAAAATTCTGGCTGTTTAAAGTACTTGATCTCATTTGATGTTTTTAGATAAGTAAAATACAGAAGAAGATAAGAAGGAATGAGGAGCTGCTTTCCAAAAACAGTGGTAGGAGGAAAGCAGCTCTGGGAAGGCTGATCAGACACATCTTGTGCAAAACTTGAAACCCAGGCACCCTGGAAATGTTAAAAAAGCTGTTTGTGTCCCCAGTTTCTGCTACACAAAACTTGCCCAGTCCCTGCCCCTGGTGTGTGCAGCCTCAGAACAAGAGAGGGGCTTTACCACAGGCAGAGTTTCTTGCACGCTGAGGACTCTCTTGCATTCAGCAGCTCAGATCTGCACTCCAAGGTTACTTCCTAATTGCCTGGCTTCTTGTGGGAATCAAGGCAGCAGATACACAGGTAAACGGTGTGCAGCAGCAGCTGGGAAGCTGCCTCTCCTGCAAAGGCATTTCTCTTCATGCTCTTTATCCTGATGTTTTTTTCTACATCAAAATCCACACAGAGTTCCACAAAGTCCTTGTTCTGTACATCTTCTGGCCCTCCCTGCTTTGATGCAGCGGTGATTCACGGTGCCTGGAAGCATTCCAGGAGCAATCTGTGATACATAAATCTTCTGTGCTCTAGTTTCTCTGCCCATTGTGTGCAGGTGGCTTTTGTGTACACTCAGCTTCGCTATACTGACAGGCCCTTGGAGTACCCCTGGCACATCAGGCTTGATCAAATTTGGCTAATTAAAGGAAGCTGCCTGTGGGAGGGTTACTACAAGCTCTGGTTGGCAAAGAACGTTGCATGGTGGATCTTACAAATGGTGAGTGATGTGGAGAGGGTGCACTTAGACATACTTCTTGCAGTACAGGATATACAGCATGTCCAGTGAGGTCATCAAGCAGTATTTAAACTACAAATGCTTTTTAAATATTGTGTACAATTAAGTTATATTGACAGTTGCCATCGAATGCAAAGTGCTTTAAAAGAAATAACAGAAGAAGAATTTATGGAAAGAAGAATAATCATGGAAGAAGTTCATCAAGAACTGATATGGCTACAGAGTCTCACATGAGAAGCTGCTGAACAGGAACAGAGTGTGAACTGGGAGATCATGCTAAGGGCAGTCACACCCAGGAGAGTGCTTTATTTCTGGTGTCCTTTCCCCAAGCATCTGCTGCAGGCCTGTATCAGGCACAGGACAGGTGCAAGAGACAGACTTCTGGTCTGATCTCTGATAGTCTGGCTGGTGTTCTTCTTAAGAGTATGATGGGCAAAACCCTAACTAGTGCTGTAGGGTCTGCCCACAGGAGGATGGGCTGCCCATGTACCTTCCCTCGCACACAGCCTGAGGAAAGTGGCTTTTGCCACTCACTGTGCAGTTCACAGAGTGACAGAGGAGCTGAGGGCTGAGGTCGAAGGGCATCTCTGAAGATAGGCCAGTCCAGCCCCTCTGCTCAAAGTAGGGGCTGCTAGAGCAGGCTGCCTGTGACTGTGTCCAGTTGGGTTTTTAATATCTCCAAGGATAGAATCTCCACAGCTTCTTAGCACAACCTGCTCCGGTGTGCAGTCACCTTCCCAGCAAAATGAGTTCTCTCTTATATTTAAGTGGAACTGCCTATATTTCAGTTTGTGTCCTGTCACTGGACACCACTGAGAAGAGTCAGGGTCCCATCTTCTTCTAAAATCCATCCTGTACCAGTTCTCTTGGTTTCTCCTCGTATTGCAGGTGCTCTGATCCTTTCATCATCTTTGTGCTGCTTCACTGGACTGCTCTGGTATGTCCATGTCTCTCTTGTACTGGAGACTTCATGATGCTAATACCCATCTTGGAGCCTGGCAGCCTGGCCACTTTTCAGTCCACTGACCCAATTTGTACTCCATCAAGTAGTCCAGGGAGATGTCGTGTGAGACATCAAAATCCTTCCCACGGCCAACGTAAAACACCTCTACTGTTCTTCCCTCATCCACCAAGCCAGTCAGCTCACCCTTGGTGACTTTCCTATCACCACCAAAGCGATCCCAGCAGGAAAAATCTCAAAAACCAGTGGCTGGTGTTTTGGAAAGCAGCATTCCTTGAGCAAGTGATTTTTCACCATGGCCAGAGGAGCCCCTTCCAGTCGCCCGGCAGGAATGCACCTCCCATGTGCAGCCTGGGATGGTTCTCCTCATGATGTCTGGTTTCCAGCTGGAATGTGTGACTCTGCTGCCTGCTTGTACAGGCCAGGGACAAAACCCACCCCCTGAGTCAGCAGCAGGAAGCAGTGTGCCCTGTGGCACCACGCTGCTGCCACCAAAGGGCTTCCATAGCGCTGCTCAACTGCTCCCGTTGGAAAAGAGGCCCAGCTGCCTTGGCAGCTGTTTGCTGGGGACTTTTGCTCCTGACCGGGTGACGGCAGGGAGACGCCTGCCTTGCACCCAGGGCTTCCCAGGGGAGGGCTGGAGGGATTACTGGGATTCCTGCCTTTCCCTGCTCTCCGGGATGCATTTCGGGGGATCCGGCTGCGTGCGGCTGTGCTCATTCATAACCGCAGGCTGACCGCCTGCTCCGTGTCTCTGCCTGCTCTGGCTAACGCTGTGCTTTGTCCTTCTGCCTGCTGGACCCTGCCTGGAGAAAGCCTCCCAGTGAAGGAGAGGGAACGGACTCCCTGATGCTGGAAGCTTGAAATAGGAAACCATTCCTAATTCAGGGAGATTTGTGTATAAACCCGAGGACGTTTGCCATTCCCTCAGCCTGTTAGAACAGTCCTGCAAGTGTATCTCCAACCTGGGGAAATGTAAACCTGATGTAGAAATCGGGCAGGAATTTTTGCCAATGTGTTTCTCTGAATTCAGACAGTTGAGTTAAGCAGGTTGCCACGCAGAGGTTCTCCCTAGGAGAGAAGCCTGGCCATAAAGATCAGTATCAAAGCTGCAGCCCTAGGCTCTAGATAAGCTTCACTTCCCTTTGCAGGTGACTGAATGTGGGTTTGCTGAAGTACAGGACACTGTTGCTGACCCACGGTGCTGCCGAGTGGGAGCCTGTGATGTTTCTCCATGCAGAGAGACAAATTCCTTTCTTCATCTGAGACCCAAGCTTGGGCTTCTCCAGCAGCACCGCTGCTGCCTGGGTCTCAGAGGAGTTGCACTAAAGCTCTGGTTACCAAAGTAAATTTTGAGCTGCCTGATTCCCCTGTGCTGAAATCCTAGCAGCAGCAGCAGCAGCAGCGTTCCTCCTTGGTACTGTTTCCTGTTTCCTAATAGTTATTTATTGCTGGCAGCTGCTCACTCCTTCCTCCCTCCACTCAGACCATCAAAAAAGTTCTAAACTCCAATTTAGCCTTGAATATTTGTCCTGGTAGAGTGAAGGCTCAGTTCTCTGCTCCTTCCCACATTGAATCCTGACACAGATTGCAGCATGAACCATCTGAAACGCTGGAAAGGTGTAAAATAATGGTGGTTCCCCCTGCTGGGGCTAAGCCCATGTGATTCAGAAAAGCTCCTGACTGCCTGCAAAAAAATACTTCCCTCTGAAATATAATCCTCCCCTCCCCCCCCAACCCTCCCCGCTCACCCTTGACTCCCTATCAATCACTGCCAGGCAATTATCTGCTTGGTTCAGGAGCCAAAGTTCAGGAACTGGCAGGCGATGGCAGGAGATCACTCAGCGGGGGGATCTCGCTGTTCTCCCAGCCTGCCCACCCATTTCCCCGCAGCGGCAGGCATGCTTAGCTGCATGGCACGGCTGGCTTCTGCTGGGTGGTTGAACCCTGGTTCTACAGCAGAGGTTTCTTCTGGAAAGGAGCCTGAAGCTGCTCCGGGCAGGAGGTTGGAGCAGGGTCTCCTCCTGCTCTGGGAAACGGGCTGGCATCTGCTGCTGCTGAGATGGAGAAGGTGTGTGGCTAGAGAGCTCCGGGTAACCCGCCGGTCTCCGTCCTTGCCCACCACCCCAGCAGCAACAGGTGGAGGAAGCTGGTCTGTCCCAGCTTCTCTCTGCCTCTGTTCAGCAAAAGCTGCATCCAGACAGCAAAGTTCCATTTCTCCCATATCCATTTCTCTCCATTTCTTTTACCTGGAAGGAGGGTGCAGAGAGGTGGGCGATGGTCTCTTCAGCCAGGTGACAGGAGATGGGACAAGGGGAAATGGCACAAAGCTATGCAAGGGCAGGGTCAGATGAGATGTTAGGAAAAAATTGTTCACTCAAAGAGTTGTCAAGGCCTGGAACAGGCTGCCTAGGGAGGGAGTTGAGTCACCATCCCTGGATGTGTTTAAAAAAAGGGTAGATGAGATACTTAGGGATATAGTTTAACATAGGACAGGAACAGTTGGACTTGATTATCTGAAAGGTCTTTTCCAACCTTGGAGTTCTGTGATTCTGTGATTCCCATGCTGGGGAGGTGCCTGGAGGTGGTTCTGCTTCTGCCAAAGGCACCATGGATGAGGCACGGTGACACGGTGCGGGTGTGAAATGCCTGTCTCTTCTGAGATGAGCAATTCCTTGTGACGTGGATGAGTTCTTGCATGTGCTGGTAATAAATCATTGGGGTTTTCCCCATTTTCCCACCTATGTGTCCAGCTCAGGGATGAAGCACCCCTCTGTCCCACCTGCTGTTTGTCCCAAAGGCACAGAGTCACTCCTGGCATTTGCAGAGCAGCCTGTTCTTCCAGAATAGTCTGTCTACCCACAGTTCCCATCGGTGCAGTCTGAACACATTTCTTTCAGAAATCTGCAAATGAAAGGGAAAGTTGTCTTTTAATTTTTGGTTCCTAATCAGCTGGAGCTTGCTGACGGCACTCCTTCTGGAAAACATGCAAGCACCTTGTGTCACTAAGAACTGCCTTAATCAGACAGACGATCCCAAAGCTCTGCCCGCGAACAGGAGGTGCAGAGCACTGGCTCTACCCCCCCAGGGTGCTGCACCCACTGGGATTTACTGGGCTGGAGACTCTCTGCACCCTTGCACGTAGGAGCTCTACCCTGGAGTTCCTGTCTAATGGCCTTCTGGCCGCCCTCCCGGTGTGGGCCTCTGCAATACCTGCCTAATCATGCGCTACCTCGGGTTAGGGTGGTGGGACGATGCGTTCACTGGCACCGCTTAAACCTTGTCCTGTGAGAAGGAAGAACAAATTGTTTAGCCTTCATCTTGGGAATGATTTGTGGCTTTCTGCACCCTTCTCCTCTGGGTCCTTTTCCAAGCTGATGTCTTATTTAACCGCACCTTGTGCAAACCCATGATGTTCCTGCCCCCCTTTCTTGTATTCCTTCTGTTTCTACATGCTGTTAGTTTATGAAACAATCATCGTTTCTGTACAGCCACATTGATATTTTCTCTTTTACTCTCTATTATTTTCCCCTGGGCACTGGCACAGTCAGTTAATTAAAATTGGTATTGATTTCTAAATATGGGGAAAAGTTTCTTTATTGAGTAGCTGGCTGATAGTCTGTCTTCTTAGTGTGTCTTCTATAGGTTCTTCTATAATTAAAATCCTCTGGTCCATCATTTCTGATAACTTTGAATTATCTGGAGGGGGAAAACCCCAACCAACCAGCCAACTTGTACGGAATTCACAGAGAATGCTTTGCTGAAGGTGGTGTGCACATCGTGAAGGGATGGAGGGTTTAATTTAATCTGTGTAGCCTAGCAACATTTACACCACGAACTAACAAGAACTGTTTTGGTGAGCAAAAGCCCTGCCCAGCCCTTTCTTTCTCCCCACTCCCTTGGTAGTGATGGTGATGCTGAGAGCCCCCAGCCCCCGGCACTGAGTGTCGTCGTCTTACTTCATGCCCCTCTTGCACACGCTTCAGCTCACCTGCTAAAGCTTTGCTTAGAATAATGTAAGACCTTGAGGTGAGGTGTCTGAGGAAGATGCTCCTCTTGGTTTTCGTGGTCGGTTTTAGCTGTTGAAGGAGCTGTTTATCATATTAGTCATACGGCTGCGGTAGAGCCTCTGCAGTGCAACTGCTGGGAAGCTTGAAATCTGTTCCACGCTCGCTCACAAGTATTTTCCACAGGAAGGACTCTGGCAGCTGCATGTCACTCCTGAAATTCGCCACAGTTCAGCTGCTGAGGGGAGGATCTTCCCCAGATCACGGGTCTCCTGGGATGCCTGTGCTCAGGAGTGTCGTGGCTAGCAGCAGGGACAGCCCCACCCACACCCAACCCTGGTGATTGATCAAATCCAACTGCGTTACCCACACTGCCGCTTCCACTTCAGCATCAGAATAACTGAGGTTCATTAACTCATTGATCCACAGAACATACAGCCAAAGAGTCGTCACCTAGTGACCCCCAGCCTGCAGGCAGCTTTGCCAGAGCTCTGCCTGCATCATTTAATGACTGAGAAGATAAGGACGAAGGTTCACTTGGAGGGGACCCTGCTGACAAGTTCTGCCCCAGCCCTTCAGAACCTTTTCTGTGTCAAGTGACAACAGAAGCCTCACTTGGGCGGTGTGAGGTGGCACCGGGAACGGCTGCGGGTCCCTCAAGGGTTGGACCAGGCAGCTGCCCAGCCTCTGCCCAGCCAGTCTGATCTCGGTTGGATCAAACCCAGGTAATAGTTTGCAGCTTGTGTGGACAGAGAGGTGGACACCTTGGGATCCAGCAGCAATAGCTGACTCTAGCAGGACATGGCGCTTTCTAAGGCACCACAGAGAGCTATGAGAGAACCAGGGGGTTCATAGTTTGAGGAAAATGAGACTCCTTTTCACACAAAAGCTTGCTGCATACAGGATGCCAACCCAAATGCCTCTCAGATAGTTTTAAATACTTGGTAGAATCCAGCTGGGAAGCCACAATCTCCCCTGCTCTTGCCAGGCTGTACATCTGGTTTGGGCTTTCTTTTCTGGGATATCTTCTTCTGTTGTTTTTTACACATGTAATTGATGTAACAGTTGATAGATTGTTACATTTTGGTGTTTTGTTTTGTTTTACTTCAGAGTATCTCCAATATAAAGGCATTTTTAACAAGTAAACAACACAAGCAGTACACATTTCTCTACAACACACATAACTGTCTTAGTGAAAGCACTGCTGGTCCTGAATTCCTGTATATTAAAACCAATGGTTCTTACCTCTTGATTTTCATTTTCAGAAGATACCAGATTTTTCTGTCATGGCTCATGAAATTCAACCTAATTCTCTCTCTCTCTCTCTCTCTATATATATATTTAAATTTCTGATCTTAAGAATTTATTTACTATTTAATGTTTTACTTATTCCCAATGACTCCTTTTTTTCTTCCCCACGGCCTCCTTCACTTAAATAATCCCTTCAGCGACTTCTTTTAATCAACAAACAAATAAATAAAGAAGTCTCCACTTACTGAAAGGACAGAGCAGTCATCTTTAATTTCTCTAACTTGCTCCAGTGACCAGAGCATGCATTTCCAGAAGAGCATTCCCTGGGACTTCATCTTGCAATCATCTGGAGTATTGTGTCCAGTTCTGGGCTCCCTGGTATAAAAAAGACAGGGACCTTCTGGAGAGAGTCCAGAGAAGGGCGACAAAGTTGGTTAAGGGTCTGGAACATCTCCCCTTGAGGAAAGGCTGAGAGAGCTGGGTCTGTTCAGCCTGAAAAAAAGAAGACTTAGGGGGGACCTAATTAGTGTTTATAAATATCTTAGACATGGGATGCAGGGGGAATTGGCCAGCCCCTTTTCAGTGGTCTGTGGGGACAGGACAAGGGGCAATGGCTGTAAACTGGAGCACAGGAAGTTCCGCACCAACATGGGGAAGAACTTTTCCCCAGTGAGGGTGGCAGAGCCCTGGGACAGGCTGCCCAGGGAGGTGGTGGAGTCTCCTTCTCTGGAGATATTCAAGTCTTGTCTGGACGCCTCTCTGTGCAATATGAGCTGGGGAGCTGCTTTGGCAGGGGGGGTGGACCCGATGATCTCTTGAGGTCCCTTCCAGACCCTACGATTCTGTGATTCTGTGGCAATCAAATCCTGCTTCTAAGGTTTGGTTGTGATTTCTCCTCCTGTTCCAGCAGCTTTTACCTAATGGGTTTCAACAGGAATTTAGAGGTGAATGAGAAATCTGTGAATCTAGATATGTTGTAAGTAAAATTCAATCTCATTTCCCCTAGGGCAGTTCTTCTCCACAGTCTGGGAGCTCGAGTGGCTGATACAGTGAGTGCTCACCGCCTTCTCTGTTTTACCTTCTTTATTGGGTCTTTTCCTGTACAAACATATATACTGGTCAAAATTCCAATGACAGTGTGACCTTTCCCAGAGTGCCAGCCTCTTTTAAAGTGCCTTTTGAACTATTTGCCTCTGGGAGCAGAAGCTGGACCCTGTGACAGGGATAACTGGGAAGCAGCTGTGTCCTTTAATACAAGATACTACCACTTCTTAGCCTCACGTAGAGCTTCAGCCTGAAAAGATGCTAATAAAGAGCACATGGCTTCCCTGTGCTCGAGCTGCAGAAGCCAGCTGCTGGGGCAGGGCTTTGATGTCTAGCACTTGATCAAATCCTTCCCCAAAGTCAGGTAACAGAACTAGATTTCTAGTTTTGTAATTTTTACCTTCATTGTTTAGGTTTTTGATCTTCAAATATGTCAGCTTAAAGGCAACTAATAGTTATTTTGTGGGTTTTTTTACGAATCTTCAGAGGCGCTGCTTGCGATGGAGACAATCCCTGTGAGGCAGGGGGCTGCCCTATCCCTGGGGCGGGGGTCTGAGGAGGATGTCAGGAGCTGCGGGATGCTGAGCAGCAGCAGAGCCTGATGGAGCTTCTGCATCCCTGCTGTGCTTGGCCCAGCCGACCCCTGGCCAGACTCTGACCACAGCTGGGATCTTGGCTTGGCGGCCATCCCTGGCAGATCCCAGCTCCCCTTCCCTGGGGAAGCCACTGGCCCTCTCTGCACCTGGAGACACTCCCACTGTGGGCACACAGCCCCAGCCCCTATTTTGCTCATTGCTGCAGCTCTGCAAGAGGATCCTTTCCTTTAATCAAACCTCCTCTTTCCCAAGCTCATCCCCTCTGTATTTTTCTGCCATGAGAACAGGCTCTTCCCATTAAGCCAGCCTTCCCACAGCCTGCTGTCTGGGCACCAGCATTGTCACCACTGCACTCCACACTCACTGACCCCCAAGAAATCTTCCCATATAACCTTTTGGTTATTCCTCATACATTCAGACCCTCTGTTTTAGCTGCACTTCTGCTACCAAAAGAACATTTTCCATTCTTTTGTCCTTTTTTCCCCCTTTTCTTTCCACCCCTCTTGGGTTTCACATTTGCTGTAGCTTTTTTCCAGCAGCTAATTTCCATCTGCTCTCTCTGGGCTATTCCTCTGTGTGGCTGAGACTTGGATTTTGACCCCGAGCGAGTGGAATGCATTTCCCCCTTACTTAAAGCCTCTCTGTAGGTAAAAACGATTTTGCAAAGTGAAGATTTAAATCAGCATTCCTTTCTGTACCAGGTTTCCCTCCTTTTGAGCGCTGCTTTGATTTCCACAGTGCTTCTTTGAAAGTTCTGCAGGAAGGTCTGGAGAAAAGAGCAGTTCATTGCTTTTGAGAGAAACTCTTATCTTTTGTATAATTTAATATCTCTGCAACTAAGTGGAAAGTTTCCCTGACAGTCCCTGGGCCTGTTACCAAGCCCAGGAAGCAGCAATAACACCTTATCAGCTCCTAGGACAGCTCAGGTTAAACAACATGGCAATTAAAGTGTTCCCATATCACAGTTTTTTTCGTCCTTCCTCATTTTAGGCAATTTCATCAATCAACTGTCTTCTTATGGGCAGCCCTCACCCTGGGAGTCGGGTGAGTTGACTCATCCTTCTCTGCTCCTTCCAGACCTTTCTTGTCTTTGCTGTTAGGGTTTCATTTCAGCCCAAGGTCAAGCAAAACCATAAGACTGAAACACCAAGACAGCCCTTTCCAAAGTAAGCCCTTTCTAGTAAGTCATTTTTTGGGTCTTCAGAATTCTCCAGCAGCAAATCCTTTGTAACCCCGTGCTGAGCTTTATAGGGGTTGATAGGTTTGGGGTGTAAATGAGGTGCGTTTACCTTGCAATACAAAGCTAAACAGAGACTAAGCAGCTAAAACAGCTGAAGGGAAGGGGGGAAAAACAGTCTGTTTCTGAGCTGAGCATCATTTTGATGCCACATCCTCAAATCTAGTGACTGCACGAGGGTGTTTTGTGATGAGGAGAAATCAGACAGCTATGGGGGGAAAGTGGGGGGGGAAGGAAGGCGAAGCGAGCACAGTCCCAACTGAGCTGCCAAATGGTCAAAGCACGCCGAGAGGAGGTACAGAGCTTCCAGCTTTGATCAGGTCTTGGTACCTGCAGCGTTGTTTGTAATGGCCGAGATCTTTCACGTGGGAGACAGCGCAGTGGGGAGCTGCTGTCAGATGGGAACTGCAGAGCAATCGGGGCAGAACCCCTTCGGATCTGCTCTGGGATGCTCTCTGCTGTCAGAAAACACCACACTCCCGCTTGCCTTTCTCTCGAAGAGATCAGATACTCACTCAGAGGCAGGGAGGACATTGAGGGAGATGGGTCGTAATTACATTCTCCTTTCTCCTATCATTAAATATGAACAAAGGGGTGATGGCAGTGCATATCCCCTGCCCCGAGTTACCCCCCCACCCCCCACCCCCCCCCAAAACAGAGCTGAACTCTGCGGGCNCCCCCCCCCCCCCCCCCCCAAAACAGAGCTGAACTCTGCGGGCAATCTCCCCGCCTCAGCGGCACGTTAAAGATCACAGGGGTGACAAGAGAAATAAACCCCACAAAACCTGAAGCAGGACCCGACCGAGCGCAGCCAGGCAGGAGCCTTGATTAATAATTCAGCATGATTCTTTGAACACTAAATGGTCTTTTAGGTTTCCCTAAGCCGTGCTACAGAACTAGGCTGAATCTTTTTCAACAGGTTGGCATTAGCTGCGACTCAGAAAAGCTCTAAGAGGTGTGAAGGATGAGAGGAACCAGGCTTTTTTCCTGCACGTTGCCTCCAGTTTCTTGCTGACTGCAAATGAAACCTCAAGGAACTGACATAGCTGCTGTGCGCTTGAAAGGGCAACAGACACACCCCCACCTCCCAACTACAGATACCATGGAGCATCAGAGCAGAGACCGAGTGACTCTGAGGTGACGTCAGCATCTGAAATGCCTGGGTTTGAGAGGCATTCCTGGCTGTTGGGTTTTGCCCTTGCCGCAGATGTTTCTGGAGAGCACTGCCCAGCTGTGGTGGGGAGATCAGACACCTGCTGACGTGTCCATCTGAAACAGTGCCAGGGACAACGCTGGCTGAGGGACTGCTGACAGAACCCCGCTGAAGGCAGGTGGTAAAGGATGTTGATGGAGACAGCAAGAAATGCGTTTGATGCCGGGGAGGGAAAGGAAGACTGAGAAGCTCATAGAAAAGCAGAGTGGTGGAAATGATGAGCCAGGAAAGTGGCAGGGTGCTGGACACGAGTGAAAGGAGATTGCATCCACAGAAGCCAGGAAAAGAGCTGGAGTGGTTGAGCCACAGCATAAAGGAGGGACTGGATCTGCGATTCAGCTGGGAGAGGGTGAGGAAAGGTTGGATCTTTCCTTGACGTGAAAGGAAAATGTGACTCTCAAGGCTACTGATGTGATTACCAGAGTCATTGAGGAGAAGCACCAAGAGGTCAGGGAAAGCAGCATCCTTTCAAGGCTAAATGATGCACAACTGCACCCTGTGAGAAACGTTTCTCACAGTTCAGGAATCTTTTGTAACCACAGCTAACCACAGCTTTGATGGTGGGAAGAGAGACAGCTGGCGTCTTGCGGAAAACACACAAAGAGCCGCTCGGAGGGAGCAAGGCCAGAATCAGAAACACAAGGACACATCACGTAGCAGGGCTGTAGCTGTCAGCACAGGCAACGTTTACTTGAAAGCAGGTACGCTGACAAGGCTAGTGCTGCGGCATGTTGGCACATCTCTGGAGGCGAAGGGTAAAACTCGGCCCCTGCAGCAGGCTCTGTGCTCTGCAACAATCGGTGTAGGGCTACGAAGAAAGTGAGGCGCAGCCAGCACACAGAACCAGGACACCCAGGCTTGTGTTCAAGAGATGCTATTTATTTATTCCGGGGCTACTTACAGTAGGCAACCGGCTTCTTCATCCAACAGTGTGAAGGGAGAAAAGAATCTTACAGGAAGAGTGAACGAATGACAAGGAAATTACCTGTCCTTTCGTGTAAATTCTTCTGTCCTTTACCATCCTCCTTCTTCTCCAATTGCTATTCAGGTGCTGTCACAGAATCACAAGGTTGGAAAAGACCTTTAAGATCATTGAGTCCAACTGTGCTAAACCATATCCCTAAGTACCTCATTTACCCATCTTTTAAACACATCCAGGGATGGTGACTCAACCCCCTCCCTGGGCAGCCTGTTCCAGGCCCTCACAACACTTTCAGTGAAGAATTTTTTCTTAACATCTCATCTGACACTGCCCTGGCACAGCTTGAGGCCATTTCCCCTTGTCCTGTCTCCTGTCACCTGGCTGCAGAGACCATCACACACCTCTCTGCACCCTCCTATCAGGTCACTGTAGGCGGTGATACTGTCTCTCCTCAGCCTCCTCCAGGTAAAAATTCCCCAGCTCCCTCAGCCGCTCCTCATAGGATTTGCCCTCCAGCCCCTTCACCAGCCTGGTTGCCCTTCTCTGGACTCGCTCGAGGACCTCGATGTCCTTCTTACAGTGAGGAGACCAGAACTGGGCACAGCACTTGAGGTGCAGCCTCACCAATGCCGAGTACAGGGGCAAATACTGGATAACCGATGTCCACGCACCCAGCTCTGAAGGCCTTCCTCTTGCTCGCAGTCACCCAGCTGGCTCCAGTGGAGTCACAGAAGGCACTTGGTGCGGCTTTCCATGAACACAGGGGTGATAAAGGGTCTACAGGCCCTTGAAAACTTGTGTTGCCCCCTGGGTCTGGTGTGGTTGCCAGGCCGCCGGTAGGTGCACAAGTGGGAGGCATTTGCCCATGTAAATTGATCTTTAATCCTCTGCCTACCTGATGCTGGGTGCTGCGTGTGACACACCACAGTGAAGCAGTGGGCTGTCCTATAGTGAGCACACACCTTTTCATCCATTCATAGATGCGTTGTCTAACAAGAGGCGACTGTTTCTGGTGTCACAGCCTGTTTGCAGGTCCTGATTTTACAAACCAAGCACGGCAGCCTCAGACCCGCTCCCTGCAGCTAATCCCCTCCCACTGCCCCCATCTCTCCTGCTGCCCCAGTTTAAGCTCCTTTGGCTGTAACCTTGTCACGCTCTCTGCAAAGAACCGCACGCACGCCGGTCACGCTACCTGAATCCAGACCTGGGCCATGAGAGCGTGGTCCTACACCCACCCGTTAGGTCATCTACCTCATTTGTGTCACCTGACAGCTGGGGCTGCCCCACTTTTTGGGGGGCAGCTGATTTGAGACAATTTGATCTACCGGGCATCTGCCCGCTCGATGTCGCCGAGGCAACGCGGTCCCTGGGGATGTGTTGCTATGGCAACAAGATGCTCCAGGCTCTAGCCGCTGCCTCCTTCCATTGACACCATGGAGGGGGGATTTGGGGTTGCTGGAAGCACTGGGTACTACTGGGACTGAAACGCTGGGGGGCTGAAGGATGGTGGCAAGGGCAGAGGCAAACATTTATCTGTAACTCTGGCTGTAAAGCAGTTGCACATTAGGGGCTTGGGCTGCTGCTGCTGCAGCTTTGGCAGTGCCCACACGAACGCACCGCACAGGGTGAAATTATTTATGTCCCATTCCTTTATTGCTCATGATCACATGCTTTGATTTATAGTTAAAATTATGAATAATCTAAGCAGGATACACTGTAATGATGATTTCAGTCCAATGCCAGGGGTATCGATTCAGCAGGTTCCTTCAATACAGGCTCTGACTGCTGGGGTAATGTAACGAGTACTGTTAAACGACAGAGCAGTGAAAGGAGGAACAGGGAAAATATTTGGCTATCCGTAGAAACTGCTGACAGCAACTTTTCCAGAGAGTGTGGGAGATATTGTATCACTCTCCTCTGACCTTCCCAGAAAAATGTTAAAGGCTGCTCTAGCTCTTTTACACCACAAGTTTCCTATTGCTCCAAGGCAAAGATTTATTGTCCGTACATCAGTAGATTAGTGAGGACAGGACCCCACTATGTCAGGTATCACCAGACCAAGAGAGAGGGCTCTTCCTGAGCTTATCAGGCACTGAGGGAAGGCTGGAAACAGATGGATTGTAAAAGCACTGCTGAGAAATGATGGAGTCCACAGGCCTCTTGGAGCTGCAGAGTCATTCCTGGACAGGACCTGTTCCCTGTGTGCATCCTTGGATCCATCCTACTCTTCTCCTGTAACACACGTATACTAAGACAACAAATCTTGTTCTGCTTTCATAATTTATTTATTTTTTAAGTAAGTGCCTTTGAAAACAGAACCTGTCAACTGAAATGCTCAAAATGCAAACCCACGTGGAGCTTTTACTGAAGGCTTTTCCCACCTCATTCCAGGATCCAGCATGGTGGGGCCATGTGTCGAGTGCAGCTCCTGTGTGCTCTGCCCCAACATAAGCATGCTCAAGATATTGCAAAAGTGTAACAGGAAATCTTTTGTAAAACCTTGGAATTCCTACAGTATAAATAAATAAATAGGAAAATAAACATTGTAAAAGTAGATTAAAAGCAGTTCTTCATTAAATAGCTTTTAGGGATATAATGGATTGTAATGAAGAGGCTTCCATTATTCAACAAGGCTGTTGCTTAATTAAAGAAAATTAGAATAATGCCTGACTACAGAAGTACAGTAATATTTGAGTATTTATTGGTTCACAATTGCTTGTATGCTCTGAGGTAAGATAATAGAGATTGAAAGTATTTTTCATTTAAGTTACCACAGGGTAACTTGAAAAGGGATAATATTTTCGAACCACAAGGCACTGGAAGCCATTGGAACACAGAAATCCTCAGGTATCACACCAAATGTGAAGCGTAGGGAGATTCCTGTGCTTCCACCACCAGCCTCACCTCCTGGCTGAGCTGGCATTGTCAGCAAGAGGTGTTAATAACTTCTGTGTGGGAATAAATCGTGAAAGATTCAGAGAGAAACACTGCCAGCATGGCTGGGAGGAATCCAAGGATCTTTCTGTACGGACACTAGATGTCAATGGAGAGACGCTTCAAACCAAAAGGCATTCTCTAAACCCAGATTCTTCTCCTCCTCTTCTTCTAATACAACTCTTTCGGGCTGATAGCCCTGGAAATTAAAGTCACAGGAAAAACTCAGGAGAGGCACTGTGTGTGGAACGCCCATCCAACTACTTTCTGAGATGGACATGACTTTAGTCATAGTTGAAGGCAGCAAGCATCTTTCAGCACTAAAACCCAATTACTTTTCCACTGAGACTGACAATGAGCGATCTAACCATAGTGAGGTGGCTTTATAATCCTCTGTCCTGGATGCTGAGACCTCCCATCTACTTGAGGGCAGGCATCCAAGCTGCACTCAAACATCACATATTTTTATCAAACTTAAGCACCTATGTGAGGCTGGGGGAAAAAAAAATAGCCTAGAAGTAAGAAGTTTCACGTCCCCAGTATCCTCCCCTGAGATGCAGCATCCTCTATCAGCTTTGTTATAATGCTGAAGCTTGTGAAGAATGATGGAAAAATGCATTGGGAACTGCATACTGCTGTTCTCTGCAGACTGGCTGTCCGAGCTCCATGCTGGGCCAGACATTTAATTACAAGCATCAACAGCTCTAAGAGAGCTCTCAGAAGGGTTTTCAGAGCCAAAAAGAAAATGTTGGGGATTTGGTGGGTAAAGCTGGTTTATTGCTGTTGTAGTTTACATTTAATACTGCACATTTAGCACTGGGAACTGGCAAACACACTGTGCCAGGCTGGAGGGACTGGTGAAATGAACACTTCCCATGGCACCCATGTAGTACTGCCCCCAGTATGGCAGTTCAGGGGGAGGGGGTTGGATTTGTGGGCCCCAAAGGGCAGCGGCAGGGATGTGAACACTTAGAAGAGTGAAATGGCTCAACGGCTTTCTTCTTGTGGTTACCATAAAACGAGGCCAAAGAGCAAAGACGTGGTGACTCCTGGCTGGGCAAGGGATCAAGGGCTGCAGGAGGAGGGAGAGCGAGACACGAGCTCGGTCAGGAAGGAGGCTCGAGGTGCCCGGCCGGGGGGGGATTAGCAATATGGGGCAAGGGATGAGATGATGCTTTTGGAGTAAACCTCAGAGGTGAAGTTTTGGGAACGGTGATGGTTGCGTGATGAAGAGGTACTGAAGATGGTGGGTGGTGAATGGGGCAATGCCCAGGTGTGAGGACAGGTTAGTAATGGTCCATGGACAAAATGAACAGTCTGTGGATGGAAGTGACTGCAGGAGATGTGAAAACAGGAGCTGTTGGGATAACGACAGAGTGATACATGTCTGAAGGGCTCTGTGGCAGGTAGCAGGTACCGGCAGGTCAGGACCACATATGGAAATGCTGAAAGCCTGAACTGCATTGGCAGCAACATGGGAAGATGGGAGTGGGGGGAGGGAGGGACAAGTGTGTACATACAGTAAAAGACAATCCCAGGCTTGCCAAGCAAAGGCTGGAGGAAGAAACAAGTCTCAGAGCTCCTTGTGGGACACACCCCTTAACTCCAACAGCCTTTTGTTTGGACAGGGTCTGCTGGAAAATATAGGGTGAGATTGGTACTTCACATCAGATGAGGCTTTGAGCAACGTGCAGGCAGGTTGATTTGCTGCTTTCTCTTCAAAGAAAACAATCTAAAAGCCTTGTACCTTTACTGACCATCAGTGCCTGTGCTGCAACCCTGATGCAGCCATTAGAGCAGGGTTGGGGTATCCGGTGAGTGCCTGGCACCATGGGATGTGCACTAAGGTCTACTCCCACCAGCTCCTTCTCCTCAGAAATCGCCTGGCCTCACCAGAGATGGTCTCCATGTAGTATTGCCAGTGCTGGGCACAGGAAATAAAGTGCAGCCAATGTGGGTACAGTTCTCACTTTGTATGGAAGAGAACCAAATGATCAGCTAAGTTCTTACACAAATATCCCCTGCGTACACATTGCAGTGCAGGGGCTGAGGGCTTCTCTGACATGGAAACCATCAACTTCACCCAGGGTAGGTTAAACAACGTGGTCATCCCACATGTCTTATGTCACAGAGACTACTTCCATCTAGGTTCATACACATGGCATGCTCTAAGTATGACACAACTGACAGAAGGTATTTCTTTTTACATCAAGGTGACGGCTAAGGCAAATGTTTTGCAAAGCCCAGTATGTTAAAACTGCTGTTTTCTGGTGTCTGAAAAACTGTAATTGCTGCCAATAGATTGTGTTCATAAACTAAATTATGCCAATGAAAATCTGGACTTCTATACCCATGTTTCTCCTAGCTTTGATACTTGGAGATTTATCAATGAATGCAGCAAAGCATCCTTCTGAGAATTTATTTGAGAAATGTATTTGAGGGACTAAAGGTAGTGGCAAAGGAATGTTTCAGCTGGCACCAGTATTGATGTGCATATACTCAAAAGGCTGATTTTTTTTCTCCTGCCTTTGTATTAGTGAGGGACAGTCCTGTGTCACTGATGAAAATGATGAGTATTCAAGCTACTCACTCTAAAAGCCAACGAGAAAAACACACACTGAACCTTGCTACTGCCACAAACAAACCGCCTTGGTAGAGGGCTGAAGCTTTGCTTTCTGGGCTTTAACACTTTCCTAAGAACAAAACCAAACAGAAGCAGGAGAAGCAGTTTTATCCTGTGCAACGTGTTGGAAGGATCTCTGCATCCTGGTAGCTAAGCCTGGGATCAGTGCCTTTTGTCAGCATTACTTCCCCTGCTAAAACCCAAACTCAGGGGTTTCGTGCATGTTCTTTGCTGTGGTTTCACCCCAGAGGGTAGGGAAGCACCACGCAGCCGCTCACTCACCCCTCACCCTCGGTGGGGTGGGGAGGAGGAGGGAAAAAACTTGTGGGTTGAGATGAAAACAGTTTAATAGGATAACAAAGGGTGATGGTGATGGCAAATATTAATTATTATTAAAGAATAGTTATTAAATATCAATCAATAATTGTGAGATATATATATATGCATAAATAAAAATTAGAAAATAAACAAGTGATGCCCAAATGCAACTGCTTCCCCCCCATATGCCCAGTGTGTTTCCAAGCAGCGATCCCACCTCCCAGTTCACTTCCCCAGTTCAGTACAGAGCATGATGTTCTGTGTCAGGGAATATCCCTTGGGCCAGCCCAGGTCAGCTGTCCTGGCTGTGCTCTGCCAGTTCCTTGTGCCCCTGGCAGGACGTGAGAGGCTGGAAAGTCCACCACTTAGTGTTAAGCACTACGATTACCTAGCAACAACTCCAAACATCAGTCTGTGATCAACGTTATTCTCATACTACATCCAAAGCACAACACTGTACCAGCTACTAGGAAGAAAATTAACTGTCCAGACAGAACCAGAACAACCACACTCCGAGTTAAATGATGCACACACATATTTACAGCAACAGGAGAAAGCAGTAGGTAGGAAACAAAAGAAACCCCAAAGCTTGAACACGAAACAGAAAATGTCAAGTGTTAATGTCAGCATGTTTTTTACAATGAGGGTGATCAACCACTGGAGAAACAGACCAAGGGAAGTGGGATTTTTTTCATCTTTTTATGTTTAAAAAGGAAGGCTGGGTACCTTCAGTTCATTATGATGTGGCAGCCAAAAAGCCCCAGAGAAATGTGGTGGAGCACGAAACAGCATCCTTTTTTTTGCTGTGTACAACCACAGCGAGCCCACATTTTGGGATGTGGAGACCAGAGCTGCATGCAGCACTCATGAAAGGCATGGTAAAGCTGAAACAGTGCAGAAAAGAGCCTTAACATGTTCCTGGGGGTGATGCAGCCACCTTTGGAGGAGAGCCTGGTACGACTGATCATCGGGGGGTGGACCTGATGATCTCTGGAGGTCCCTTCCAACCCCTATGATTCTGTGATTCTATGATTCTGTGACTGTGAGGCCTTAATTCAGAGAAGGCTGAAGCAAGATTAAGATCAAGGTCTACAAAAATCACGAAGTAGCAAATAAAGCCCATGCAGAACCATCATTCACCCAGTCCTGCAGTACCAGAAGTAGGGGGCATTTTGTAAACCCAGGGGGTGTGTTTCAGCACCGAGGAAAGAGAAGTGCTGCTTTACCCAGGAGACATTTAAACCCGTGGATTTCAAAGCCACTGCTGAATCTCTTCCCCATCGGTTCATGCTTTTTGTGTCAGCAGCACCTCACAACACCCAGCCTGGAAATGCAGCTGGGCAAGGGCAGGACGTCGCTTGGTTTGCAGAGGGTCCTAAACCTGGCTTGTAGGGAGGACAGCTTTGGGACATGCCAACTTGAAAGAGCTGGGTAGTGCGTCACCCGCAGCTGCATGCAAAAGCATTTCTCGTGGTAATTAACCTAACTTCTCCTAAACAGGAGATTGTGTTTTCTAATACCAACAATCAGAATATTTAGCGTTCCCTTGCACTATCCTTGCACTGAATTACTTGCAGGGAATTCGGAGGGAAGTGTAATTAATCCAAGATGTACGTATGTTTATACAGCGTCTGAGCTCCGGCTGGTGCTGACAGGTTTATGAGAAGTAAATTATTACTTGCTATAAAAGGATTTATTTTACTTTTTAGAGAGCCAGCCTGGAGGTTTAACCTGATTAATTTCCCCCCTCCCATGCAGGACTACACTGACTGCTTCGCCTTCCGACTTGCAACATCTCTGCTCCTGCTAGCAGGACGAGCACAGATATTCCATCATAGTCTCACTAAGGGTGGACCCATGTCACGTAGCAGTGGGTAGGACAGGCAGGGTGACGAGACCTCCACATTTAGGAGCACAGACACGTGGGAGTAGCTTTCAGCTACTACGAAAGTTATTAGTAGAAAATACGGTTCTGAAAAAGAAATGATGTATTTTGATAGCAATACTGTGGGGAGCAGCTTCATCAGTTACATGAGCCTTAGCTAATTCCTTACTGGGGGTTGAAGATGCCATGAAGGCAGCAGAAAGAAATTGCATTGGTCATGCTGCATGAATTAAAAGCGTTGTTACAAAGGGGATCAAATTAAGGCAGCAAGTGTGTTTCCTAATTTCTTTCCTACCATTCTGTTTACGTGGATGCTTACAATGGTAATCATTAAAAAAAGTAATGCAAATTCAGGGCGAGAGCAAGTGTATGATGAGCTGTATGTAGGCACAGCAGGCAGCACGCAATTCACTTCCGCAGTCTCTGACATGTACGGGCATCAATTCTGATAACTCACAAAGTAAAACGGTGTATGAAGAGCTGGGATACGCTGTGGTGTAAAGCAGCTTGCAAATGGGCTTCCAATGACCTTGGGTGCTTTTTATTTTGTCCGTTGACCTTGAGAAAGAGGCTAAACAGACTTCTGCTGTTGACATTCGGCTGAAGCTGGTTAGCTGTTCTGTGGGCATATAAATACCAGGCGGCTAACGCGACGTGGCTCTCCAGAGGCTTAACAATATTTATCAGGAACACTTTTTTCATATAAATAACCAGATTTATATCCACAGGCACAAATGAGAGAAAATGATCAACAAACATTATAAAGCTAATACAAGAGCTGACTAATGCCAAAAGCAGGCAATTGTCAGGTGGGTGGCTGTTATGCCAGAGGGAAAGAAAAATGAGTGTAGTGCCTTGGAACCAGACTTTTCTCTTTCTTCTTCTGACCCTCCTTGCCAATGTTTTTGAGTCTCCGTTTCCCTCCCCGCCCCTCCCTATTTTTACAGCATTCTTTAATTTTTTAGCTCTTCACTACCAGTAGCATCTTCAGCACACAGCTGGCAGAGGAAAGGAATCTTACTGAATTTTGGGGGTGACTAGCCAATGTTGACCAAAGCCATGTCCTCCTATGAGTTGTTATCAGTAGCTACGGCGTGCACACTGAGCAGTGAAATGCATTCTCGTGTTGTTTGAGACCCTCAGGTAACAGGGCAGGACTGGGGAATGAAAAGGCAGAATCAGTTCTCTCTGCAGAAAATGGGTGCAGCAGTCTGCAGATGAGCTGATGATGAACTGACGAGATGTGGTGAATCTCCCTCCCTGTGCTTTTAAGTCGTTTGTTCTGTACAGATTCGAGGTGTAATCTTACCCCTTGTAAAAACACGGGAGCTGTATGACAAAGAACACCTTTTCCAGAGAGGCTGGGTGCTGCAGTAAGCACCCCAAAATTCCCAAGCGGGCTCCCTCCCTGAGAATTAAGTCAGTGAAGGCACTGAGAGGGGTGTGCTGGGACCCGCAGTCGTGCCCTCCATGCCACCAGCGAGGAACAGACTATCTTTGTATGGGAGTGTGGCGAGAACCATCTGGGTAAGTGAGGGGACCCTCTGGCACAGGAGCAAACAAACCCAAACCGCATAACAAATCCCCTCAGCCAATTCTGGGCTCCAAAGTGATTTTTTTTTTTGAGTACAAGTTGATTTCTGGCCTTTTATTGTAGAAACAAAAGAATAATTAAATATTTACACTGACAACACGCAGCGGCGTCACTGAGCCAACATCCCTATTGTCTCCTCCTGTTTGCACAGGCCTCTTTTCTCCCAAGACTGGCTTCCCAGCAGTGTCAAACCTGACATGCCAATGGTTTTGTGCCACAGCCAGCCATCTACCCCGTGTGCCCACCGGACCTTCCCCGGACACACGGGTAATGGGTTTTGTATGGTTACACACAAAACCGTGATGCACCTGAGCAGCATACGCATGGGCACCACCAAAGCTCATGGACAGAAGCCATTCACGAGGGGTTTCACTTCTCCAAAACGCTTTTGACGCCCCTGGGCACTCGGTATTAAGCAGCCCAACACCACTGTGCCCACTGCACACCTGGTGTCAGTATGGCTTCCTTCAGCTTTTGGCGAGAGGTGCGCTGACCCGCGTGCTGCTCCTCTCGTGCTCTCTGGTTTTAAGAGTATTTCTTTACTGACTTAATTCTGGCGAGAAAACAGAGGGGCCAGAGGGGGTAAACCTACAAGGCTGAGATTAGATCTGATGCGGCCCCGCTCCTTCTCCTGCTCCCTGCCTGTGGGAGAGCTTCCACACAGGCTGGGCAGGGAGAGATCAGCACACGGACTGATCGACCTGCCCAACCTCCAAGCCGCTGTGACCGCCTCCTGCGCGGCTCTGCACGGTGCTAGGCGGCTCTGCACGGTGCTAGGCGGCTCTGCGCGCACCCCCCGCGGGGTAGCCCGGGAGCAAGGGTCTGCGTGCCGGCGCACGGCTGAGCTTTGCCCGTCCCCACGCCGGCACGGGCAGCTTCGGTCTAAAGGTTTCGCAAGCACCGCGCAGAGCCGCTGCCGGCTGCCGCGCCCGGTGCTTCCGCCCGGGCATGCCCGGAGCGCTTTCCCCGCGAGCCGCCCCGGCGTTCCGCGGAGCCGGTCCCGGGGCCCCGTCTCCTGCCGGGCCTCCTCCGGCTCTGCCGGACACCGGGGACACACCGGGGACAACGCACCGCTCGCTGTTTTCCGCCGGGGCGCGCGCGCGTACACGGCCCTCGTGCCCGGCTCCTCCGCTCGCGCCGCGCCTCGCGGTGACGCACGCACCTCGCCGCTCAGCGCGTGCGCGGCCATTGG
>VZTU01012565.1:172958-209708 GCA_013400835.1 Zapornia atra | reverse complement strand
GCGGGGAAGCTGCGCTCTGGCAGGAGACCTGTGCCCTCGGGGGTGGGGGAGGTGGGGAAAGCCCGGCTCGCCCCGACGCTAGGCCCGTAGGCTCCGGTAAGAGACTCGTTCCCTGGGCGGGGTATCGGCAGGCAGATGTACGGGGCTGCCGTGAGGCGGCCAAAGCTGCACCCGGGCTCTGACCAGAGTTACCGGGGTGAATCGAGCGTACTGCCAAGGCATGTGATAGCAAAGATCATGTGTTATTGTGCAATCCCTCCCGCGCTTGTCTTTACGTTTTCTGGCTTTAAATCATTGTGGATAAGGGGTTTTCGTGTTTTTTCACCGACGCTGGGGATGTTTATTGCCGCAGCCGAGTGTTTAAAGCGGGGGTTATAAAGCCCTGAAGTAACTTTTTAATGCGACATTAAAAACGCCGCCCCACCTGTACACTCCGGGTCGGACCTGCTTGATCCAGGCAGCGAAATGCCGCTCGTGGTCCGTCCGTTTGTGTTCTGTCACAGGGTGTTTGTGGTCTGGGCTGTGACTGAGCTTCCATGCACAAAGTCATGGGGAATGTTGGTGTAAGGCCTGAACCACCGCCTGGGCCAAGAAGGGCCAGAAATCACCCAGCGCTCTCACCTCATTCACACGGTGACTTAAGGGGAGAGGAGAGGCATGAAAAGGTGTGTTTCCCCAAACTTTCAGTGCCCACCTCTGGAGGTCTCGTGCCCTTGACCGATAACATGAGTAAAGGCTTCTGGCTTTTATTGGTAGAGGATCCTCTTTTAGGCCGGTTACTGTACGTCTCTCTGTGGATGCAGCGTGTCCTGACATTTGTGGTCAGCTCGACGGTTTTAAAGAAGCAAGAAGAAATTAAACTGTAGAACAAGTCATTCTTTTTATTGAGGAAGCCTGGTAGTGACTGGGCTGGCGTTAAGGGGATGTGCAGGTGTGTGCACGGGTTTGTGACAGTAATTACAAGTGGTTTGGTTTGTCCTGCAACCCAAGTCACCGATATTTTCAGGCATCTCCAAATATAAAAGCAGTTGTAGTGCCTTGAAAAGTGTATTATTTTAAAATCAAGTTCTAGATTGTAAAAATTACACTATACAGGCATGTTTTTTACATGTGCAGTTTCTCAGTATATATGTCTTTCTTAAAGAAAAGTAACTGAACTGACAAAAAACCATAAGCAAAACCCAGCTCCACCAGAGCCTTTTCAGTATCATTGAAAGTGACTTCTGTATTTCTTCATCAGTTTCTTTTTTCAGGCTTTGAAAAGCCTTCTCTGGGGAAGTAAGTTTAAAGTTTTCCTAGTAAATGTTGGCAACTACAACTGGAAGGATCCACTGTTGTTAAAGAATGTCAGATAAAAATCTAAAAAAACTTACTGGTGGCAAAGAGCTTTTCAAATACATCTTTTTGTGTGAGGTTGTGCAAAGCAGAAAGGTGATTCTTTTGCTTGATGTTTCTTCTCATCATCTTTGTATCTTAGAGAAGAATTTAAATCAACAAGGCCTGTCCGTGTGACTTGTGCTGGTCACAACCCTTGGGGCAAGTAGTGCTCTTGGGAATGCTGTGGTTCTGCTTATCTGAAAACCTGTGCTATTCCCTGCTTGGGGTTTCAGAGACCTGAGGGAAGAATGAGTGCCGTGTTCTACTTCACAGCAGACCAGAGTCTCTCCACAGGGTCAGGGAAGACGTTTTTTCTTTCTCTGTTTCATGTTATGGGGGTGCAGTCAACCATGGCTATGTGTTTTTTATATTTCCATTGTAACTGTTGTCATGCAAGGCTTTCTTAATGAGAAAACATTAAGAGGTTCTGATATCTGTCTTCTGTGAATTTTACAGATAGGAAAATACTCTTACCTTGTGGAAGACCAGATCCTGTGTACTTACAGACTGCTCAGCATTTAAAGGACACTTGGAGGAAACACACAGAATGAAAAAGTCTCAGATAACCTCACTGGGCAGGCCCTAGTAATTGTCAATAATCATGGACAATTTAGGAAAGGCTACAATTAATTTCACTTTGTTTTCCTAGGTTAACATTTGTTCACCCTTGAGTTGCAAAGACAGGTCAAACGGGTGTTTTGAAGATATTTCCATGACTTTATTAAAGATTAAATTAAGCAGTGGTAGCTTTGTAAAGCATTGTTATGACAATTTAAAGCTAGTTTAATTAATTAAGCTGATTGTACATGTTGGGCATATGAAAGATGTCCTCACAAATATTGTGGTTGTCCTCAAGTTTCTGCTTCTGGCACATTATTAGTGTGCCAGATAAATTATTTGGGGTTTTCTTTGTGTGCTTTGATGTGGTTGTAGAAGGGAGAACTAACACAAAATCAGAATGATCTCTTGGCCTTTGGTGTAAAGCACATGGCAGATGCCTTCCTGTAGCCGTCGTGACGTCGGTGCTTCTTTTTCTGCCATGATGTGTTAGAAGTCATGGAAACTAACAGGACTACAAAAAAAGACTCCTTGTGATGCTTAAAAATAAACCTGGAAGTTAACTTCTTATTTTCTGAACCCCCTGGAGTTTCCACCCTGATTTTAATTGTTTTTTGTGTATATCATGTAAGGATGTCAGGATGTGGCTGTTCAGCAGAGACTGGAGTGCAGGGAATATCCGGAAAGAAAATGATGCTAGGATGTGGGGGGAAACCTCCAGAAACATTCATCCAGAGGGCTGGGGCAGAGAATTTATACATACAAAGCTTTTCCCAGAGCCTTTATTTGATTAGTGTAGCTGCAAAATTGACAAGCTGATGGAATTGGGAAAAGATGTGAAGTGACAACTTCAAAAAGGATGTAACGCGAGGATGGATCTGTGTTCTTGAAACACGTCCTTGACCATGACACTCACAGTTTGAACAAAGGAGCTCTGGATGGGTGTGACACTAAAGCTGTAGAAAGTCTGTTGGAGCCATTGGTTGGAGACCAAGTCATGGCTTTGGAAACCTTCTATTGCCAGTAGCACGTCTGAAGGTGGGCAGGCAGCTTTTCCTTCCCTGTCAGCCCAGGCAGTTGCCCTAAGGTGCCGCATTGTTAACTCTGTGGTTAGTCTCCTTGTTTGTGATAGTAATCAGTTAATTAGGAAAAACACCCATGTTTATTTGTGAAGATAACTAACAGTGCAACTAAAATATTTTTGGGACTATATGCTAAGTTGAGCAACTCAGCTTTTTTCATTTATGACGAGTATTTTAGTGCAAATCAATTTTTTTTTCTTCCCAGGCTTTCACCTTGGTGCTGAAGGGAAGGTTGAGCACTCTTCAGCTGTTCCCTGAGCAAAAGAGAATGCTTCTTAATATATTGCTTTTGAAATAATCCTCTTCAGTGTGCTCTGTTGTTATGAAGGAGAATGGTGCGTGTGAATCTGGATGAACAGGTGAAGAGGTCTTGTTTAGTTCTGTGCTGAAGTTCTCAGTTAGAATTCAAGGTTTTGCTAAGTGCCATCTTTAAGACATCAGTGGGATACCTGAGCAGAAGGGGGTAGGGAAATGCACTTTTATATCATTAGATCTTGGATGTGATACAGACTGAACTCTTACTCAGTATTTGAAATCTTTATCTTTTTAACTGCTAACAAAAGAGCTTAATATTAAATTAAAACTGTTTCACATCACTTACTGCTGTACCTAAGCATAACTTGCTTCTGCCTTCTTATTCATAAGTCCTTAGCGAATCATGTCCTGAGAAACATCTCAGGAGTAACCATTACACCAGTCACAAAGCATTTCTGGTCTGCCTGCACCCGTTTACAGGTCAAGTGTAACTCCTTGCTGTTTTCCTGAAGTAACTTGGGGAAAATTGTTGGATGATAGAAGTCAGATGATGTGAAGACTTCTGAAGGATAGAATAAGGAGAGTAGTGGTCCTGTTCAAGTTTTCAGTTGTAATTCAGATTCTTGGGTTTTCACAAGTGCTCCTGTGAGATACTGTCACCTTTAAAATGAACGTACTTTAAACTTTTTAATAGTATTGTCACCTGCCTACTCACCATAATTGTTAATTTGCTGGGAATAATGCAAAGTAGCTCTCTCCTCACTCGGGGGTTGTTTTTTTGATGGGGTGGTTTTGTTTGGGTATTTTGTCCGTAGTGTTAAAATAGCCTCTCTTTGTAGAACATCTTTTTTACAGTGTTTCTGCATTGTAAGACGCAAATTCAGTCCAAAGAATAGCTACTCTATCTAAAATCCAGGTAGCACAGCAGGCACTTCTGTCATCACATAATTATTAGTGCTACATCATCATCTTTTTTTTTTCTTTGAAATTTGACTGGCTTACGTGGCTTAATAGTGATTATAACAAAGGTGTTCTGTGCTCCACTTAAGTCCCTAGATTTTTAGGGAGATGGATGGAGAAGTTCTAGGTTATGATCTAATGGTGTTAAGACTTTTAGTTTATTATACATAGAAAAAAATCCACACACTTTCTTTATATGTTTAAAAAGGGTGTATGTGTAAGCAAAGCTAGCAACCTGAAGGTATAAGAAGCAGCTTTAGTTTTACTTATTCTTTGATCCCTACCAATAACATGAAATAAATTATAAAGGAAAGCATTAGCAATGCTTCCATGGTAATAATATTTTAATAGGAATATACTTCTACAATTAATTTTCCCACTTTATTAGGTCTTGTCAGTATAGTGTGTTGAATGTGCTTATTTTAACATAAATGCAAAGAGAAAGACTGCTGTTGTGCAGCTGCTGTACTTGCACATGTCTTTGCTGTTGCAGAGACGGTTCTTGCTGACTTAAATCTGAGGGATTAAATAGAGTCACTGCTGTTAGTGCTAATGGAGCTTCACTCCCTGTATTTATCTTGTTCACACAGGGGAACTTTGAAGATAAACTCAGTATTAAGGAAGACTGACTTCACTTCGGTTACTTTGACAAAATAGCTAAAGCTTTTCTTTTTCTGGAGGTCTTTTTGCTTTCGTATTTGCTTATCACAAAAGACTTGCTTTTCAGTGTTTGTTCTTAAGATTGTAATTATTCTATTACAAGATTAAACTAGGACTTTAACTGAATGATGTAGTTCTGAGGAAGTCACTGTTTGTGTCTCAGTGGAGCCTGAAAGTTTCATCAGTAATTTTCAGTACAAATGAAAAATTAATTACAATACAGGTGTAATATGTCATTCTTACCCAAGATAGTAAAAGAACTGAAAGTCTGAAGGGATAAAAGCTGCTTGCTGGCTGAGAAGCAGAGAATTGTAGATGAGTTGACTGAAATTTGCAAACATGACTGGATATTGCTAAATGTATATTGATTTACATGAGGAAAGAGGAACTTCCATGTCCATTTTAAAAGTGAAGATTCTTGCATTTTTGACATAGTATACTTACAGTGTTATTAGTAACACCCTGTCATTGGCATGGTTGTTATTCCTGCAGTATCTACTAGACAGCCCTTAAAATCTCGCAAGAAAAACAGCCTCTTATTCCAGTTCACTCTCACTGACTGGACTGCATTACTCTGTGTACTGGCCTCTAAAAGGAGTGTAACTATAAGGGAAGTGGATAACTAGTCTTTGTAAACTATTGCTGGTTTTCCTAAAAGCTTGTCTTTCCACAGTGAAAAAAAAATATTAAGAAAAACTGAATGAAACTTCTAAACCCAGATTCTTCTTGCTGGTTCTAAAATTAAGCTAAGGGAAACTATTGTACTGCAGTGCTTGATACTGTACTGAATGCTAGCTTCTTTTTAACCATGCTATTTTTTTCTTTTAATAAACTAATATTAGAGTGCTGAGACAATTCTGTCAGTGCTGCAGAGTGTCATCTTCCCCTTTTGCTAATACTGAAGTTTAGTTGTACCCTCTTAGCTAAAATAGAACAATGGAGATCTCGGGGAAGAGGAGGAGACAACAGAGAACAAGCTCACTTCAAATTATTCACCAGCCAGCCATTAAAAAGCATTAATGTTTAACAAAGAGCAGTTGCTCATTATTCAAATGAAGACTGGAAGTGTAGCCAAGATGAGCTATGAATGTTTCTCACTGGCTTTAGTAACGTTTTCAACTTCATGAATGATCATTCATGTTTTTTTGTGAAAGAAGAGGGAGACAATGACAAATATAACTCTAACAAATGTACTGGTTCCTCTTTTAGAAGGATATTATTCTTGTCTCTCTAACAGTCTTTCAGGTTCCTTTGGATATACTGCTGCACTTGGATCTTTGTGATCCGTGCCTGGCTTTGTACCAGTACTACTGTGGTATGTGACAGTTGTTTGCTGTGTTTTGATAGATCAAGATCCTTTGATGGGCGTAGGTTTAGGGGTTTTTTTTTCCCCTGAGGTGCCTTGGTTGCATGGCAAAGCCTGCCTTTTTCAGATCTCTGTGCATCTCTGTCATATGAACCAGACAAGGGGAATCCATAAATTGTGAGAACGATGGTTAGAAAAGTACCAGTGGGGAATCTGGGAGATCCAAGTGTGGGCAAAGCACTGATACATGAAAGGCTCATGCACCAAGGTACTAATTGTACTAAAGGACGTGTGCTTACGAGATCCTTTAATGCAGAAGGTTCCTTTTCTCTTCAAAGTGTGGATCTGAAGATGGGGCTGTCAGGAGGAAGCTCCAGAAGTTTGTCACCCGGAACAAGCAGCTGCTCCGTGGTCGTTTGAGTTCTGTCTGTGAAGGTTGTGGTGCGCATGATGGTGCTCTCTCTGTGCTTTAATGGTTAGGATACCTAGAAGAGAGAGGAGATTTAGAAGAAAGTAAGCCTGTCTGAAAGCTACTGTCCTGATAGGATTTGGTCTTTGTTTCATAAATACACAAGCAGTTGTGTGTGACAGAGCCCAGCATTGTCCTAGGGAGCAGTTTTGCTAACTAGCTTTCCATACTGGGACATTTCTTGTCTAGCTAGAAATGGCAAGCGATGAGTAGTGGCAATTCTGTTCTCTGTAGAGACTTGGAAATTCCCTTTAGGGGAGAAGGCATCTCTCAGAACAGGCTGCCTTCAAGGCACGTGGGAGGGACTACAGGTATTCCTTCTGTAGCTCTACTTTCATGGTAGCTTAAAAACAACAAAATAAGCCTTTTTTTATTTTCCTACAAAAACACTTTGTCACACTCTGTTCCATCCTATTTCCTGTTAACTTTCTGAGGGTGGCTTGAAGAACAGCTTTGGTTCTCCTCAGAAATGGTATACAGCCTGCAGGAAGGTTTTGTTCTGAGGTCATCTTACAAAAGCCCAGAACCCTGCTTTCCTTTTTGGGTGCTTGTGAAGCCCAAACCAAGATGATCCATGGTCAGGGGCCTTACCAGCAAAATAGAGCAAACTGTCACAGAATCTCCCTCTAAACTATTGTGTGAACAAGGGTTAGGGTTGCAAGTTGGAGATGAAATGGTGATTTTGATAAAAAAGATGCTCTTCCATCGGTAGATGTTTCTGTCCTCTGAATGGGATGCAGTGAAGGGTTGCAGAGCTTAAAGTACTGCTGCCCTTGCTGCAAAGCACTCCAAAAACATGGATGGAGTTTGCGTGGGGAGTCAACTGTGTGTTTTAGATGAGGGTTGAGAAACTACTCTGTAGTTTTCCTCTGTATTTTTGAATAAATTGTAGTGCCAAGTTCCTTGTTCTTGGTGATTGTATATTGACAGACTGTTATAAAGCAGGATGTCACAATGGTCCTTCATTTCCATTTTGGTTCTTCCTCCCATGGGATAGCATATTGTTTTCTGCTTCCTATTGAGAAAACTGTATCCCATAAAAGAAATTTTAAGAAGAGAAAAATACAAATATTTGTGTGGATTTTTTCCTGTTGGGGCTCCAGTAAACACTGCCATTTCTGTGGCAACACTTGGGCTGATCCTGATTGTTCAGGAAGAATTGCTTCCTCAAGGACATGCTGTAGTGTAAGGAACTGGTCTGTCCTAAGTTGTCATGGATATGGGGAGTACCTCTCTGAAATATGTCTCATAGGCAGCCCTGGAATAAAACCTCAAAGATGATGAGTTTCCTCTTTTCTTTCTTTTTCCCCCCATCTTTCTTGTAAAGTAATTGTTCTGAAACAGGTCTTTTAACACTTAATGTTATCAATGTTTCTCATTAAAATGCATAAGTATTTGTAAGACTCAAAGCTTTCTCAGGGATAAGTTATGAAAGATGGCTCATTAAAATAGATTAACATTCAGCTTTCTGTCTCTGATACCTTTGGGGAAGGTTGACAGAAGACTCCACAAATATTCTTGTTCTACAGTGCTAAAACTTAGTACTACTCAGCGTGATGTTATTTAAAATACTCCAGTTTCTCAAGCATATAGAAGTTAACATCAGTGGATGTAACTTGTATAATTATTTTAATTCTAATCTTGAGATGGTGTAACTTTATGATAAACAGCCATAAACTGAGCTTCAGTTTCCCTTGTATTCTGTGTGAGCATCTCTTACGTCCTTGTGAAGTATTTTTAATTTCTTTCTGCTGAAAACACTTAATAATTCTGCTGAAAACACTTAATTATTAAGTGTTATGCCTTGGGGTTTGGTGGTTTGGTTTTTTTTTTCATAGCACTGTGTAACAGTATAACTTTGTGTGATGAGCACTGTTTCTGCTAGTGTTGTTTTTTAAACTTTTCATAGCTTTTCCAGGCAGAAACTTAACTTTTTTGGTAGCTAAAAGATTGCAAGGTGTTCCATTTGATTTGAAGCAGCACGTAAGGGTGACTGTGGAGAGCTTTGTGCTGGATGTTATGCTACTAAAAGTCAGTTCAGCTGCAGCCTGAGCCGCCTAGTACTCCCCACCTGTTGCAGCTCACTTTGGACAGGGAGTGTTTTTATTTTGCTTTACTGTTACTGGCATATTTATGTTAGGATGAATGCTAACTTCTGCCCTCTTGCAGGGTCTTCAGACATTTTTGAGCATTGTAGACATGGTGCTTAGGGATGTGGTTAAGTGGTGGACTTGGCAGTGTTAGCTTCGTGGTTGGACTCTGATCTCGGAGTTCTTTTCTAACCTAAATGGTTCTATAAAAGAGGACTTTCCTGGTCTGAGGAAAACATGATGATTTTTACTATTATCCCTTCTTAGAAACAGGACAAATCTATTTGTCTTCACCCTTTCTCTTCCCCCAAAATCCTCTTCCTGTGGAAGTGCACAGGGTGGATTTACTGGAAGCGTGTGTGTGGGGAGGGTTGTCTGTCAAAATACATTTTTACATGGAGATTATTCTTTTTACAGCAATATGTTTTAAGTAAGCTTTGCTGATTGTTGACTTCATATCATTAGAAGGATAAATCTGAAGGAGCAAACCTATAAAATGCATTATTTTGGGGTGGGGTGCAGAAGTTATTTTTTGCTCGTAACTTTATTGTATGTAACAACCTGAAGATTGCACAGATAAGTAAACTCTTCTAAATTTTAAAACACACAAATATTTAGAAGCTATTCAATTTTATTTATACTTTGCTTACTAGAAGAAACTTGTTACCAAATTATATCTGAATGGAACAAGACTCACTTGTGAATTATTGATGGATGTAATTTAGTAGCAGTTCATGCTGAATACAGGTGGAATCACAGAATTGCCAGAGATGTTGATGATAATTCTGCAGAAGCCAGGAGACTCTTCTGCACCTTTTCTCTCATTGCTGTGTGATATCCTGTAGTCCATTGGCTATCACCCTTTCTCAGAGCTGAGGATGTGCTGCCTGCTGCAGGGGTGTGGAAGGGCACCTCTTAACGCTGCTGTATATAATTCTGGATATGGGGCACAGGTTGTTGGTTGGTGTATGTTTTTTGTGTGTTTATTTTTGGTTGGCCTTTTTTTAAACTGGAAAACCAGTAACTTTTAGCTGAACATATATCTGGAATGTTTTATGAACAACTGACCAAAGTTCTTTGGTTATTAAAAAATGTGATATGATGCATGATACAATGTTTTCTCCAAATGTATTTTTGGACTCTACCACATATGGGGATATTAGTTATTTAAATACACTTTTTTTTTTCACAAATCAACAACACCTCTTTGGTCTCTTTTTAAACACTTAATTAAAAAAAACTTGCTAAAATCAAACTTCAATAAAAAATTAAGCCAGCTCTGTAAATTCATCTTCTGAGAGACTGGTTTGAGAAAGGTCATTCATGATCTGTTCAGGTGACAGTGAGTCTTCAGTGGTGATTACATTTGCTGGGATAGAGTGCCAAGTCCTAAAAAAAACATGATGTGGGGAAGGATGCATACATGATCATAGATAATCAGCTGATAATAGATACATTTTGTGACACAGGCTGAGAGTGCTAATAAGTATGTTGAGGTTTGTCCAGAATGTGGATGCTTGTTGGCTTTTATGTAGCATTAGTAGATAACAACCTTGTTTAGTATGTTGCATTAGGGTTACTCCTCAAGCTGTGGTCTTACCAGGGCTGAGTAGAGAGGAAGGACCATCTCTCTCAACCTGCTGGCAGCACTGCTCCTAAGGCAGCCCAGGATACCGTTAGCCAAGGGTGTCTATCCTGGCATATGCAAGCATGCTTATGCCCTTAAGTGAAATGTGTGAGATGGGGCTCTGAGTCAGCTCAAAGTGACTCTTGGTGCTGCTGTTCCTAATTGAAATTTCTCTTGCTCTGTAAGATCAAACAGGGTGACAGCACCACCCATTCCAGCTTTGTCTTATGAAAAATATGCTATGTTTCATCATCCAAATCAGTAATGACAGTAGGAGTTGGTAATGAAATTAGAAGCGACCCAACCAAAGAACTATGGGCTTTCATGTGCCTCCTGTTTTAGCCATAGGATGCTATTCTTAAATCCTACCTATGCACCTATAATTATACAGCCTTGAGCTCAGGTTGACCTGGCAAATATAGCTGTGTAACATCCACGCCGAGTATTTAAAATGGTATGTCCTGTCAGTGTTGCTGGCTGCTTCTGCTGAGTGTCACAACTTCCATATATATTTCTTCTGGTTTTCTCTCTGTTGTAGAACTAGTTCAGTTATAGTTCTTTCTTACTGTCTGTCACATACAGTACAATACCTGACTGTGAGAGTGACTCCAATCTGTTTTATCCCAGCCTGTAAATAGCTAAGAGGCAAAAGGAAAAGCTTCTTAGGCTGCATCTCATCCGTTACTGCCCACATTAATTCTTCCTTTCTGTTCTAGTGCAAACTTGAGCAGACCAGCTGCATGGCACTGATGAAAAGCTCCCACCAACCCTTTTTCCTTTCACTGAAATGGACTGGACGTGCTTTGACAATCTGTGGTCATCAGTCGGCTGCTCGTGTGCTTAGGTTTGGGACTGAACCCTTGCCCTGTCCTCTTAATTATTTTTTTTCTTCGTTGCCCTTCCACCAAAATGTGTTCTGAAATGATGTGCAAGTCCAGGTTTGAGACTGACCACCTATGTATGCTCTGAGCACAGAGTTGCATCCTCCCTGTCTGTGTAATTCACTTACTTGCGGTGGAGGCTGTGCTGAAGTGAAGCAGTGTCTGTTAAGCCAATTAGTCTACTGGAGAAGGGCACTAGAGTTAGAGCGGTTGAATCACAATGACTTTCTGTTCTTATGTTGCCTTGTGTAATTATTTTTGTGACAACATACCTATATCTTCACAAGCTCTGGTCTTGAAGGCTGTTAGATTTGTGAAAAAAGTCATTATGATGCTATGGCAAAGACAGGGGAAGATAAATTCCCCAAGAAAGCTGTGTATTTAATGAAAAGCAAGTGTTGCTGTTCTAAGAGTTCCTGTGTCCCTTTTACCTACTCTTAAGATTTAAAGAACCTGTGGCATGTGTAAGATTCGTTTGATGATGTAACAACTAGTTGCTTCTATTGGACAGAACTTTCTTGTGTAAACTCTACAGCCAGTGTACATACACACACAGGATTTTCTCCATACAGATTGCTGATCACTGCCCTGTTTATCAGAAACTTACCTGCTGAAAATACATAGATGATTGGCAAAATGGAATTTCATGTTACCATGGTTTGGCAAGAATTTGAAGCATGTGATGATACTGTTAACTTAGTGGTTGGGTTTTTTTCCTTTAGAAAAGGTAACGATATTGTTCATTCTAGACTAATTAGCCTGACATTGTAGGAAAGTGTCTTAAATCACTAAGCACAACTGTTAATTGAATTCTTTTATTCAGGTGCTCTTACATGCTTAGCAGTGCTCGAGTTGTAGATTCTTATAAATGCTGTGAGCTTTACTACACAATTTCAGTTGCTCTGGAGTTCAATTTTCTTTGTCCCCTTTTGTGTACGTTAGATGTACTTAAATATCAATGAAAGACATGAGTGTTCAGTTGTATCAGTTTGTTGGTTCTCTTTGAAACTTATGGCTGAATATAAACAGTATTTTGCTTCTAAGTAGTTTAAAGTGCTAGTAAACTGTATTAGGTATGGATGGCATTGTAGAACTGCTTCATGATAGTAAATATTTGATTTTTTTCAAGATACCTTTTATGTCCTGATACTGCATTATTTAAAGACGCTATCAGTCTCAGTAGGACTTTATAATAAGCCTGCCAAGCAGCTGCCAAGTGCAGATAGCCAACATTTACATTCAGTGTTGTGTGATGGTAGCTGTGACATGATTCCAATTAAAAGCTTGGTCTGCACACTGCAGATGTCTTCTGAATATTAATGCGTACTACAGACAGAGCAGATGGAATCGCTTTAAAATGCAGTGCAGTGAATGTAAAATTAAGGTTGGGTTTCTGGTGGAAACTGAGAGGCAGTCAAAATTACTCATTTTTTTCTTTGTTTTTCCTTGCTAAACCACCATAATCTCTGTGTCTCATCATCAGCTTTCTTTACATATAGGAGGAAACCAACCTTTCATTATGCATCTAGATAAAAATGTAGCATTATGCTTTATTGAAGTTGACTTAAATGCCACATGTACCTAGAAAAATATTAAGAACACATGCAACATTTGCTGTGCCTTAAAATATGCCTCTGCCTAAAGGACAGATATGAGGCAATAGATAATAGTTGAAATGTAGGATGTCTGTGAGTTATTTGAGGAGTTGTGAATTGAGAAAGGCTGTATAAAAGCATACATAGGGTGTGTGTGTATAATTGGGATTTGTTGATGTCATTTAGAAGTTCATCCTGGATAGGAAGGGTAGTATAAAACTGGGAAATGAGAGTGACAAGAGTATCAACGATGCTCTACAATGTAGGGTGTTGGATACTCAAAGGTGGCTTTCCGAAAACAGCAGCAATCCAGCTGTGGAAGTGTGTGGATTAATTACTTAAGTATTTGCCACGCTTCTGTGGTAATTGCTTAAGGAAATGGAGCAAAGCCTCCATAGTAGGAATATATTAAAAGCCTTGGAAGGGAAAGCCTGGCACTGAAACTGAAAGTAGGCTTTCTGTGTGAGTGGGACTGGTGAATTTCCTCTGCTGCTGCAGGTGTCTCGCCCTCTCTGGCAGAAGGCAGGTGTATGCTTTCCTGTGTGAGTTAGTCTGGGTGATCCTGCTCTGCCAGGGGGTTGGACTAGATGATCTTTTGAGGTCCCTTCCAACTCCTAATGTTCTGTGATTCTGTCTGAGAAGGAAGCGAGTAGTTTTGTCCATGGGGAAGAGACTCTAGAAGAAGCTGTGACAGGAGGCATGAAACACGTAAGTCCTGACTTTTTAACTTGCTGGTGTTGTTAGCATAGCTGTGACATGCTTGTCTACCACCCTTTTTGTACTTAAATTTACAATAGCTTATACCTGAGGCTGTGTGAACTCTACAGCCAGTGCCAGCGATAGTGTTTTCCACTTTTTCTATGTTACTTCTACAAAGACATTCCTCCAGATACACGTTTGTGTTGTCTTCGGATATGCCATTTGTATTGCTTGGCTAATAGTTCTCTGAGTTGCTGGCCTGATGTAAAAAAGGATCTGGCTTCATGCTTCAGCGATGCCCACTTGCCTTCAGAGAAGCTGGCTGCATCCTGTTCCTAAGGATAATACTATAGGCCACAGGGAGACTTAGAGTGGAATTGCCCATGAGGTTTGGGAGAGGACAACAGTGAGCAGATATGGTCAGCACGAGGAAGGGCTGGTAAGATAGATGTGAAGAGTCAAGAGACTTGGAAGAGGCACTCCTTTCTTTGCCACTGCACTGAGACACATGGGTAAGGTGCCCACGTTTCTTACTGATGGGGAAACACCCTGCGGTTCCCTTGATAGGATGCAAATATCTTCCCCTGTATGAGGCATTTATTTTAAGGAAACTTGCAGTTATTTCTCCTTGAAGCAGTGCCTCTGTTCCTCTGCAGTCTCATATTCATCTTTGACCCTTTCTGAATCCCTATAAAAGTCATTTCCAAGTATGTTAAGGATCTTTACTTTTTATCATCTACTTAATGTCGGGTTCATGAGTCTGATGTCATTGTCTCTTAAAAACTGCTGTGCTATTACTCATGTGGCTTCTTTGCTTTTCCATCTCAGAAATACCTTCCTCTATAAGCTTGCTCTTAAAGCCCGAGCAAATTTCCCTTTCTCACTTTGCTGTACCCTCTGGTACCTTTCCTCTTTTGACAATACTTTGAAGATTTGTCAGTTGCTTCTTAACTTCTCCTAGTTCTTTGCTGCATCCTTCCTTTTCTTTGCAGTGTATAACTTTTGTCTTTCTAATCCTTTGAAAAATTCCCATCTTACTTCAGTCCCTGACAATCTCCATTGTAGTATCAACGTACAGTTATATCTTTAATCACTGTGAAGTGGGGCCTTTCAGCTGAGACTCTACCTTAGCAGTGGGAATTTCTCTAATTCCATGTCTGCAAAGCAAGTGCATGCCTTGTTGCTATCTCTTTGATCTTCAGAATATTGATTACTCCCATAAAAAGTCTACCAAAAAAAACAGTGCTGTGTTTGGCTATGTCTCTGAAACATGTCAGGAAGAAATAGGAGAGGGCTGTGTGGGTCGTGCCACAGCAGCGTCAGAAAATACGGGGTGCTGCTGGATAGGTGTTTACTTTCCAGTACTTGGGCTGCTGTCAGGCTGTATTACCACCCCAATTCTGAGAGCAGAGTTCATTGCATAATGGGATCACAGTCCCTTTTTGCTATTGAGGTAATATCTACTGAGAGACATAATCAAAATAGTACCGTGCACGATCGTCGTGGAATGAGATTATTGCAGTAGTGATATGTTTTTCAAAAATGCCTTTAATTCAAACCAAACAGTTAATAGCTGTTCTTAACTAAGATGTTACAACCAGAGGTCTCCCCAGATCTCTTTCACAGTCAGGGAAAGGTTTATGATTTTCTTGGATGTATCAGCTACTTAAAATCTGCCCATTCCAGAGTGCCTATTCATTTTTCTTCACTGTTTATAAAGAAAGACCCAACCCAAAATAGTACAACAGCTTTAAAAACTTCGTAAAATATATTTTTTTTAACTGACATAGATGCCTTGCTTGTTGAGTCAACTCCTTCCTTCAGAAATATTTCTTAATGTTTTTTTCTGTCAGGGCAGTTCTGAAGGACTGTGAAAGCAAGGATCAGGGGTTCCTGGCAGAGTTGTCCATTTAGTGTCAGTAATTTTTAAAATCCAAATGAAAAAAAAAATTAAAATCAATTAAATTGGAGACCAGGATGTGTTGCTATTTTGTTTTTATGTTTTATTATCTCTTGCTGCTGCTGAGAGCTATTTTTAAATACTTGGTAGGAAGAGGTATCTGTGCCTCCATTACCTCTCTTGTAGCAGAGAGGAAAACAGTGCTTAATATTAATATAATTTTTATATTGTTTTCCAACTTAACTGATGGAAAAGTCTCTCTCATGGAAGAGCAAAGTGTGTGTGTATACAGACAATCCTGGATCATGGTTTCCATTTTGCTGCCTTTTTTTTTTCTTTAATGTTCCGTGCTCCCTCTGTTTGTCCTCTGAAAGAACTCGCTTCCCTCCCCAGTGTTCCCTGACCTTTTGTCTTCCTCCAGATATCTGGCATGCCTCAGTTGACACCATCAGAATCTCTCCTGCCTGTCTCTAACTAGGTTCTGAGTTTCCATCCCCTTCTGGGGAGGGGGGAGCAGGAATAGAAGTGGGCTGGGCGGGGGGGGGAAGGCACCTGTAAAACTATTCACCATTCCTGTCTGTGTTGCTTTTCTGAAAGAAATGACTGTTAATGTTCCAGAATGGCCCCTGAAAAATTTATAGTAGCTTGTAGCCCCACTCACAGTGCCCACCTTACCAAGCAGAGATCCGGAAACCTGCCACTGTCCAGCAGGGACAGCCTGAAGGAAATCACAGATACCCAACTCTTGGATTAGGAACAGCACAGGGAACCCCATTATTTCACTTTCTTCCTGAAAAAGCATTTCAGCTTTGCATTTATTAAAGTATAACTTTATATCTGCTGATGAAAGTCTTGTTTCTGCTCTAGCATTACTTTTTAATTACTAGATATCCTAAGAAGTTGCTGCTTGACGCTTTGGATGTTCTGGCGGTTGCGATGGTTGGTATTATGTAAGTCCATTAACATCTTGGTGTGTGGAGAAACAGTTTGACAGCTGTAGTCTAGCACTTCCTTATCGTAACGTGATACAACATTCCACAGAGACAGTCACGCCTCGGGATTTATACTCCGCTCTGCTGCTGGTATTTCAGCTTTGGTGGTTTGTAGTGTCAGCTCACATGTTTGTATAATCTTAATCGACTTGTTAAAGAGGAACAGTTTACATTCTCTTTCTGGTTTTGTCTCTGTTCACATAGGATGATTTTGTACCATAATTTGGTGGGAAAGTACTCTGGAAATCACTGATTTCTGATACTTCTTTTGATAAATAATAATAATAAAGCAGACCAGAGCTGGTATTTTATGCTCTGTGAGCTCCAAGTACTGTACCACTGAATTAATGCAACCCCTTATAAACTTTGCTCCATCTTTCATCAGGAAACCCTCAGAAAATTGTTGAGTTGATTAGAGTGTTACGTGAAAGATCTGTATTAAAGATTTGTGTGCACAATAGCTTACCTTAGCCTGCTGCTATAAATTGTATCCATGATGAGAAAACAATCATTATGTGGGGATTTTTTTTTCCCCCCAGCTATAATTGTGAAGTTTTCACAGATCCTCATAAAACCCAGTGTTTGTGGAGAAAGTTGAGGGAAAGTTTTCAAGGTATCCAGTACAGAGTGGTAACATCCAGTACTCTGAGCTCATGCCTGGAATGTCAGTTCTTCCTTTGTCCCTGAATTTTTTCCCCTGTGACCCTGAACTGATCTGTGGAGTTTTATTTATCCTTTCTGTAAGAATGTAATGTTCTTAGTATGTGTAAGAGGATAGCAAGACCTGGGAGAATGGCTGTCGTCATTTTTCTGTTCATTTCAAGCTTTAGCTGCTTCTGTAACTGTACAAGGCTTATGAATAGCAGAGAGAAATAACTTCTATTGTTATGGTAGTAGTGTAACTTTTGAAAAGCTGGCTGGTGTCTTTCACTAGTCACTTCTCAGTAGACTGACAAAGAAGGGATCCCACCTGCTGTAGGAAAAGCCTCTTTTCAGATCTAATTTGTAAAGTTGGAGAATGATTTTCCTGTCATTTGTTTGGTTTAAATACTTTAATTGTTGGTTTGGGTTTGAAAGCAGGGGTAAAAAAAAGGTCCTGTCCTTTTCCTTTTAAAAACTCTTTCATCTCTGGGCCTGTGTTTAAACACCTGCCTATAACTCATTTAAGTGAAGTGAGCCAAAATACAGCGTAAGATGTTTCAAAGAAAATCTCAAGTGCCAAAGCAAACTGAAGAATATTGGAGAAATTCCTGATTTTTCACTTTTGGAAGGTATTTTAAATAAAAGCTTAAAAAAAATAAAGAAGAAATCTGTATTTTAAGGTCAGTGGTTCCCAGCATTATCACATACCAGTCTCTGACATTTATACCCCTGATATTTCAAGTGAGAAAACCAAATGGAGCCACTAACAAGTTCTAGGATAGCTGCCTGGCAGTAATGCTGCTTGAGATAAGATATGTTTGTCAACTAACAGAATGTACAGTATTGATTTATTTAATAAAAAGTATCTGAATCATTGGTGTAAATAAGTGGAATGATGTATAGTTGAGGGAAAAAGGGTGTGCAGGCTTTTATTAGCAGAAATGTATGTGACTAATTTTTTGCTGATTGAAGGTAGTATGAAATGTTTTTGAAATTGGGAAGCTGAGCTCCTATATAGCAGGTTTTTTTTTGAGTGTTTATCGTATTCATGTGGCATTCATGGGTACATGAACAAATGCCTGCTCTTTTGTTGTGTATTTTTCCCTTTTTCCCCAGGGCAGGGAGACATGGTGAGGTAAAGTGGTAAAGTTGGGAACTACTTATTTAATAAGTATTTGATTTAAACTAGAGAACTGACTGGGTCTAGAAATTGCAGTGGTAAGTAAAAAAAAATCCTACAGCCAGAAACCTGTAAGTTTTTCAATCTGAAACAGCCCCTGTTAAGTGTTCCTTTCTCGTGCTTAATTCAGCCTGTGCCTTGGGATGGTTTGGAAAACATGCACGTGCTCAGCAGAGATTTCTGAGTTTTCCTCAGCAGTGGAATGGAATGAGTCCTGAGTCAGTTCTGGCAAAACCAAGGCCTGCACAGCTTGATCTGCCTTTCCACTGCCTTTGGCTGCCAGGGAGGAAATTGGGCTAGTTTGGTCTCTTCTGGTACAATGGTTTAATTTTCCTCAGTTTCTGTTGTGTTTACCCAATTACTGGGTCTTGGCTCCCATGAGCCAAGTAGAAGCAGAGGCTGTGCCAAAGGGGTATGAGGCACTTTGAACTTGAATATCACTGCACCTGAGGTTTTGACATAACAGAGTTTGGAATACAATAATCTCACAGCAAAATCTTTTAATCTCATTATGCTTTCTGCAATTAACGTCTAACTGACCTGAGTCGTGGCTCATTGGCATGCAGGAGGGAAATCCTAAACGTGGGTACAAAACAATTAATTGCTTCCTGTTTCAGGAAGGAGCAATTTCTTTTTGTTGTTCAAGACACCAGCTCTGCTGAGTGGTACCAGTTTGATGTGCTGGTTTCACTGTGTTCTTGTTACAGTGTGCGTCGGGGTGTGCTGTGCTGGTGTAAGAGGTTACTACTAGTGTAACTGTTGCTTTAAATTAGATGTCTGTTAGGATTCAGTCTAGGAAATAAGCTGAGTAAATCATAAATTCATTATTATCTCCTACCCTGTCTATTTATTTTTCTTTAATCTGTCCACAGGCTAATCTAGGTTTATGTGGGACCATCGTGACTTGTTCTCTTGGCAGTCCTTTTCTCTATGTCCTTCTAATGGCAAAGCACAAGGATGCCATAGGAGTGGCTGTAGTGTCTCTGCAATACTGAACATAGTCATAAACAAAGAGAGCTTTCCCTTGGTGAGCCAGAACAAAAGAAAATGCTAATTTTCTGTAGTAGGAAACGTCAGCTTCTATCTCTTTAGCATAAAAATAGTCATCATCTTACAACATATTAAAGTGAACCTGAAATTTTGTACATGTTAAAACTGTCACTGGTGTAAGAAAAGCAAACTATCATTTGAATCTTAAAAGCTTTGTGGAGGCAGAATAATAGTGCTCTCTTAACTGCCCTTAAAAGGTTATGTTTTTTTCCTCGTTTTTAACGCTGTGGAAAACTTGATGCCGTTTTGATGACGCTGAGCCCTGCTATGGGATAAAATCAGCTGGATTCTAAAAGAAGCCATGGTCTTTGAAAAGGGGATTATTTTTTTTTTCCCCTCCTGTGGTACCCAAAGCATGACAGACTTTCCTGTAATATATTAGTTCTGTTCAAAGACATTAAAATGCCATTCATAAAAATGAGAAGGAAGTGGGTGGAGTAGTCCAAAGGTGGAGAAGAAAGACTGCATATGCAAGACAGTGCCTGAAATAATGTATTTGCTTACTAATTGTGTTGATTAAAAGTATCTAAATCCATATATGAGACTAGCTATTGTTATGACCAACATGAGATGCTTTGCTGCAAGCTTAGTAAATTGTTTTGAATTTAGTATTTCTCTTGTAATAAATAATGTTGCAGCTCAGTTCCCACTAATTGGTTTTGACCTCCTCGTTCTTCATTATCTTAGAACTTGTAGGCATTTGTCTGTGTGTCTAGATAAGAAGTGAGTTGTCGTCTGTCTTGAGGTCCAAATTTGCTGGCCAGCTTTGAGCAGTGAGTTAAACTACAGATAAGAGTGAATGTGGTGTTGCAGGCTGATGAGTGTTTAGAGCAGTCCTCGGTCACAAACGGTGGCCAGAGGCAGCCTATGTGGAAGGTTTAAGAACAGGGCAAAACGTATGAACATATTTGGTCTGGGAATTGGGGGTGTGTTTAATAAACCAGAATGGCTCTCTGTTCCAAATGCCTGCCTTGCCTTAAGGCAGTACAAACTTCTTGCATCCATGGTGCCCTTTGACAAGGGCGGTATGTGACGCCCTTATTTGCAGGACTGGGTGCTGCTGTCAGAAATGGCTTAAAGGCTTGAAAGTAACATATATTGAATTCTCATGTTGACCATTCAGTGTTTTAAACTTCTTCAAGCTTGATGTCTGAAACACCATGTCAGGGTTATTTTTGTAGGGATTGTGCTGTGTTACAGAAGTTTAGGTCTTGATCTAAATTGTAAAATTAAAAATAATCTTTTAATCCTTAGCTTCTTGTTTAACTGGACATTGTTTCCTTGTTGATAGATCTGGCTGAAAACTCTGTTAGTTTAGAGTTAGGCTGTTTATTTCCCCTCCAACTTCTTCTTTCTTCTTATTTCCTTTATCATTACAAAAGAATGCACATTAGTAATTGTGATCTTGCTGTTCTAGCATTTTTTTCTCAGTTATGTGTTTTAATACAGACCAGGGTAGTCTCAGCTCAAAGTAGTTGAGTTCTTGTGTATTTGCTGAAGAAAGCATTGTTCTTACTCAGGTGGTGCTGAGTTACTCACAAGTTTCTAACTTCTGATCATTAAGATTTTGGTAGCCTGTGCTTAATGAATCTGGCTCTGTGATGCCTATGCTTTGATGTGTCATAAAGGCTGATGCCATTCTTAAATATTTAAAGAACAAGAATAGAAAGGTCACTGGTTGTATCAGGAAAAATGTGATTATTGGTTGAGGGGGGAAGAGGGATGGGAAAAGCATCAAGCATTGAAGATAAAATTACTTTAGTTGCTGGTGGTGAAGGGGAGCATAGTGTTTTGGTTTTGTTCTGGGGGAAGTAGATTATTTATTGCATTGGGACTGAAGTAACTCAAAAAGGGAATAACTTGGTTGTGGTGAAGGGGTGAAAGAATACTGTTTGCTGAAGGTTGGCTTAATGTCAACATGTATGTGAATAGGGAAGTCGGGAAGGTTGTACCAAGTGAGAGAGAATGTTTAAATACCTTATATATCCTCCAGCAAAGCAGCAATGAAACAAATGGATCCTCCATCCAGGATTTTTCAATGTGAATGTGTGCCCTTATGGAAGATACCCTTGGCCAAGGGTAAATGACTGAAGTTAGTACAGGAGCGCTGCTCAAGCAGCTACATGGCTGGTGTTGTGTAGGATTATAGAACAGTTTAGCTAAGAAGTTCCATCAGCTTTTGATCTGTATTAAGTAGGTATAGCTAACTTAAAAGTGCTCAAATGTTTTGTGATAATGCTAAATGGGCTGGGGTTTGATGTTCAGTTAAGACTGGATAACCTCTGCAGAGGTACCTTTTTTTGAGAATTTGGGTAAAAACCAACCCAAAACTGCTTGCCCTCCCTCATAGCATGTAACAGCCTTCTGGAAAATAATGTTTTAACTTTTATTAAACACTAATTGGCTGGCAAGTAAGTGGATGGAAGCTTTATATTGAAGTATATTTTTAAAGAGATTTGTATGGGATTTGTGTAGTAAAAATGTATCATGATTATTTGAGATGATGACTTTGAATCTGTAATAATAAATAGCATTTCTAATTTCAATTTGTTTATTTTGCAGCCCCAGTTGTTAACAGATACAACAGAAGAGTATCAGGTATGTTTTCCTTTTAAGAATTTAATGTTTCTGAAAAGGTTTTGAAATGTATGTTTGACTAAAGGAGTCATGTTTTAAAATGACCTTACTCTTCATCATTGCCTTATTTTTCCATACTTCTTGCAGTATTTTTATTTGAAACTATGAGAATTGTTTCTTAATTCATATTAGAAACCAGTGGGCAACACATTGAGAGTAGTTTAGTAAGCAGTTCTGTGAGTGATTATAAACTCTTATCTTCCATGTTGTGAAGGATTTTATCTCTGTTTACAATACCAAAATGTGGGGGGTTTAAGGGTGTGTTGTTTTAGTCCCTTTCTTGTGCAGCTGAGAGTAGAAGTTGGATTTGTGGCTGTTCACTTGCAGACACAGATCATACTTCTTTGGTTGGTTTCTATCTTCACTATTGAATGTTTTAATATTCCAAACAAATTCTTTTAAAAGTTGTTTTTGAACAGTTTCACATGAACAAAATGTTATGTGTCGATGAGAAGGTATTGTATTATTTTTTCATTTGACATGCAGTATGGATTTACTTCTTCAAATATTTTAACTGTAACATTTAGCTGGCCTAGAGAGTCGTGGTTCTCATTTAAAAAATGTCTTTCTGAAAATGCCAATGTATTCAGTGTTTTCTCTCTAGTTTTCAGTTCAAGCCTACTCAGTTTGTAACTTGTGTGTATTATCTGGCATGTTCTTTGGTATGATAGTTATGGTGGGGCTTTGTTGATAATATATTTTTATATGGGATATAAATTTATAGCCTATAAATACTTGTTTAAATTTATGTGCAAAATGTCCTTATACCTCTGCAGTTCACTTGCTTTGGTATGATTAAGGGGAGGACTGTGTATGTATGCCACTATGTGTAAATAATTGAAAGTATAATAAGAACTTAGTAACTCTTAAAATTGACAGTGCTGGTAGTTTTGGTATATTATTGCATGAGACAGTTTTGTCTTGCCTAAATTTATCTCAAATGATGGAGTTTCATACTCAAATAGTAAATATTGGAAGTCCTACATTGGAGAGTCCCAAGACACTTTCATTTCTCTGCTAATTAAACTAATCCATATTAGTTTAATTACAATTGGTTTAATGGAACCTACAGTTGGAGTAAAGTATGACAAAGGATTAGTGACTGAATCTTGGGTTTAAATTCAAATAAAGGCTGAATTATTCTGGAAATTAAAAAGTTGAGCTGTAATCAGAGGGTAGTGGGAAGCTTTATGAATCTCTGATGTTAAAATGTAATACTGGTGCTCTTGTAGTACTGAGCTCTCTTTAGTTAAAAACCAGTTTCCTTTATTGAAGGGGTCTAAAGGTTAATGTGAACAACTAAACAGCAAATGTAAAATTGAATTGTGAACTCCTGCAATTAGATTAGAGGGCTGTTTAGATGCTTAATAATGCTGCTGCTCCAAGAAGAGCTAGAATAATTCAGAGTATACAATACATGTAAGAAGCCTCATGGAGAGAAGCACTAATAGAATATGTATATTTTACTTACATGGGTGAAATGCTTTTCACAATAAAAAATAGTTTTTATTCCACTTTCTATATCTGCACTGTACAGGTTATGATCAGTGTGGTATTTGTTAAACTGCAAAAGAGATGCAAACAGCACCTGCATATACAAGCAGACCCTGTTTTCCTTCTCTTGGCAGGAAAGGTACAGGTTTGGGGGTGTGTTTGGTTCTTTGTTTGTGGCTTCCCCTCCCTTACCTGTTCTGTCTGCCAAGAAGTTACCTACACAGGATCAAGACTGGCTGGGTTCTCCTAGGTAACTGGGCCCTGTTAGCACAGGCAACCACACTTTATAATCCCTTGCATAAAGTGAGTGACTGATTTGTTGGTTTTGGTGCTCTGAATTTGATTTTATTTCCTTGTTCCATGTATTGGGTTCGTTCTGCAATTTTTACAGGACATTTTTCTTTATAAACCAAACCACCATTGCATTATGGATTACTCAGTGTAGTATCTAAATAGATCTGTTTAGTTAGGTAAAGCAGAACAAACCATGGAGAAGAAAAGCTGACACATCTCTTTTTTTACCTTCTTTTTTTTGGTGTGATTGCCATTAGGGTATTCTTTTCTGGTCTCCTACTCAGAAGAACTTTCTGCTAGTCTGTGTTGAACCTTGAGCCCTACTGTCATATTCCCAGTGCAGTGTATGTTTGTAAGGGGAGTAAAGAGCAGAGCTAAATGGTTTCCTCCTATCAAGATTTACATGCACAAAATTGATGAACAGCACTCTGGAAGAACAAAACAGTAGAAGAATGTAAAAAGCTGACATTGGACATGGTGAAGAAAATACTTAAAATTCAAGCAAGAGTTTTCTCTTAAGCATTTGGCTGTCTAGGGAACTGTGGCATTGCTCTTGTTTAGTAGTTCAAGAATGAAAGTTAGAAATAATTCAATACTAATCAAAGGAAAAGGTAATAAAGTAATTATCTGTGTTTATGCATATAGTTTAGGACAGGTTAATTATAATTTTTGGTAAGCAATTTGACTAGATGTAGACTAGCAATTACTTATGGCTCTTACATTTGGCAGTTACAGAATCTTTTAAACCACATGATTAATGTTCTCAGTATTAAATCTGGAGTGTTTACTCCTGGTCAGTTGTGATTAGCTGCCCAAAGGTAACTGGATGATCATGATTCTCATGGTGTGCTAATGCAGATTCCAAGGATACATAAACCCATAGGAGAAAAAAACCCAAACCCTGTTGTAATGATGATTCAATTTTCATTGAGGTGTTTAGCTGTCGTTCTTACTCAGCACACAAGTTTCCTGACATGTGGTCAGGAAGTTTGTTTTTGTGCTTTTTGAAGACTTTGAGCAAATTACTTCTAGGATATGTAAAATACTCCCAAGAAACCAGGATTTAGGAAAACTGCTCGACAACTGGTAATCTCTTAGAAAGGTCAAGCTGGCTGACCTTGTATGTTAAAACATACCATGTTTCTACTCTTTTTGTCCAAAAGAAGAATGAATTTTATTTCTCCATTTCTCAAATCATTGACCAAAAGTGGTGATACTGCTTTTATTAGTAGCATGTTCTCACATACTGCTACTTCCTTCCCACCCTGCAGTACTGAGAACACGGAGATTCACTCTGCTCACCAGTGCTCCCCATTTCTGCAGTGTTTCCTACCTATTCATCTCCTAGGCTGATGTGCTCCCTGAGGGGAGGGATGCTGTTGGCTTGCTTGGCAGTAAACCCTTCCAGGCCGTTTGACAGCCATAAAGGCTCTGCAGGGAGTCCTGTTTGCTTCTTGACCAGAGAAGCGTGGCTTTGTGTGCTGGTCAGAGATTCAGCCAGCGAAGCAGCAGCCGGTGGGGGAAACTCCATACACCATGCAGGAGTGTCATCCTGGAATAGGGGGACTTCTATAAATAATTCCATGAACATGATTAGATAAGTGTAGGGTGCCCAAGTAGTGCTCTTATGAAGAGAAACAGCCTTTTCCAGGAAATGCCAGGAGGGAGAAAGAGAAAGGAGAGCTTGATGTTCCCCTAAAAATTGATCCAGTGAATAGATTCCTTGTGCATGGCATGTTTGGCCATGTAATGTGGTGAGGTGCCACGGCATACACATGGACCCCAACATTGTGTCTGTCAGTGCTAATTAGTATACAGGCTGGCGGCTGACTTAATTAAAATAATCTTCTGTTTGCAAAATCATAAGCTATTCCTATGTAGAAACTAAAAAGAAAAAAAAGAAACCCTACCTGGTAATTGTAAAATCTCCTAGCTATAGGATGCTGCAGATCTGTGGTGCTGTGGGCTATTTCAGTGCTAATTACCCAGCAGGGCAGTCTTCCTGCTGCTGCTGCTTTAAGTGAATTAGCCATGTCTGAGCCTTCTGCTAGGTACACAGCTTGCTGACTGCCTGGTCTGCCCAGGCTTGGTTTGGATGGCCTGAAAACCAGACAGATTCCTTTCTCCCAAGAGTTGGACTGTGGTGAAATTCATTCTTGCTTGATTAAGTTTCTTGATCTTCCTTTAAGCACAGGGGATTCTGAGAAACTTCCTTAGTCACTTCCTTTTCTGTAGTGAATGAGACTGCAGGGAATAGCAGTGGGTATCTCAGCCCTTGGCTAACGCCCGCAGGGTGCAAGGAAATGAGAGGGATCAGTGATACCTCCTCTCTTGAGTAATAATATCAGTGCTGTTTCAAAACTGGTGAGAAGAGGGCATTGATATTTGTCCCACTATAACAACTGACACACAACACTGAGGGGAGTTTTGCTCCTGGCAGTATATGAATGGAAGTTAATTGTGGTTTTGGAATGAAGACTGTGACGCCTACTATGGTCTCACTTGGGCATAGTTTCTTCTCTTCTGGTTTAAGCATGTTTGAAAAAAAAGTAAAGTTTTTTGCTAGATTTTTGTATTGCCATTTCTAGACACCTTTTGATTCATTCCACAGAACACCCACTCTCCAACAGATTTGCTGACTTCATGGGATAGAAAAAAAACCTGACAAAATATGACACCCATACCATTCACGTGTGACAGAAGGGTTTCAGCTGTTCTCTCCAGTTAAACTGGGTTGCTCAGATAAATGGAAATAATTCATCTCTCTTGCATATACTTGTATGCTCTCCTCAGTCTTCTTTTGGCCTCTGTGGGATAGGAACAGGATCACAGTTTTCACATTCAAGCAGAATAATTGAATTTATATAGTCTAGGGAAGTGATAGATGGTAGCTATTTCCCTAATATTTTTATACCAGCACAGTAATTTGACTATCAGGATCTGTGACCTTTTTCATGTTAATATAAAAGGAAATCAAATGAGCAGGACTTGCTTCAGTTAGGCCCTTTGGTAGGGGAGCTTTTATTCGATCAAGTGAGAGAGAGAAATCTGCTGTCCCTGGAGTCAGGTGCTAAGCCCTCTCCTAAGAATAAATCTTTACAGATGTTGGTGATAATTTTGTTTAAATGTTACTGAATCCTGTTTCTGTGTGTATAGGGAATGTGAGCATTGTCAGGGATGCTGATATTCAACATTGTCAGCGTCTCCAGCAAATGCTGGGTTGGGAGTCAATATTTGCAACATTTCTCTTTAGCATCTCTCTATCAATCTATATAGCACTGTGTTTTGGTTTATTTGTCCCATCCCCTTCCTTCCCATCTTTGTATAACATTTTAACATGCTTTTCTTAGAGGGTGCAGGTATAGAATTTTGTATTTGAATAATGTGTAAATCAATGTCCTCTGACAGTTTTCAGCATTTTCCTCATAAGATGAACTTCCATAAGAGGTCTGTATGTCAGTTGGTATTTCAGACTCACTGGTTCTTCTCCATTTTGACAATGGACTCTTTACCTTCAACTCGTCATTCTTCTGACTCTTACCAAAGATGAGCAATCATCTCATACAGTAGATAAGTTAGTTTGATATCTCTCTGGGCTTTCTAGTGAGGTACAGCATTTCCTTCACACCCTGGCAAGTTGAGATGTCAGGATGTGATAATATTATGCATAGTAAAAGCTTTTTAGTAGCTTTTAGCCTTTTAAAGTGACAGCTTAAAAATATTTTTTGAAGGAAGCTTTTGTATTAATTATTGTCAGGCAGCATGGTAGTATTTGGTAAAGAATACAGCTTGGGGATCCTGTTAAATTAGGACATCAAGATAGTAGCAGTGAAGCAAGAAGCAATGCTTTTGGGAGGTTGTTTTGAGTATTTTTCTCTTGCAGAATAATGTATACTACTTCAGTGATAAAATCTCATCACTTCAAATTATCAAGGGGGGAAGGCTGAGTGATTTTCTCTGTGCCCTTCTCCTGGATTTCTACTTACCAGACTATCTGATAATCAGAGGATGAGTTGAAAATCATGATCTGGTTTCTTCTCTTGCAGCTTTGATTATTCACCATCTTACGAAATTGATGGCATAATAACTTCTGAAAGGTTTTCAGGCAGATGATAAATTGTAAGAGACTTTTGACTTCAGAAATTCATGTTTTTACAAATGGCACAAACAACTTCCCTATTTCAACAACCTGGTGCTTCTGTCATTTTTTTTGCTAGCCCTAATGATTGCAAAACTGGTATCATAACTAGAGTGAAAATAATTCATTTTGAAAAATGTTGATATGAGCAAAAGCCAAGTGTGTGGGATGACAGATGAAAGTGGTGATAAATTGTGTGGGTGCTCTCCTGTACGAAAGTGCCTGAATCATTATTCATTAAACAAAATAAAACAAAAAAAAAAAAAAGAAGAGCTTGGTTTCTCTGTTTGCAATACTGGGGCTTATTTAAAAATTCTTGGCATGTAATTGGCATTCAGTGAATAATCAAAAGCTTATTTTTGGAAATTAACAGTCGTGACTTCACAATTACTTGGTTTCACACTGTTGTGAATAATTCTCCTTGTAATGGCTATGGGGTTTTTTTAATGACATAAAAGGAGATACGACACTCAATGAGCATCCTTATTTAAAACTTAAATCAAATGTGATACCTGGTCAGATGAAATCCAATCCAGTCTGCTCAGTGCAAACTTAAGTGAGTGTAAGCGCTACAGTGGAGTGGAAGTGATTCAGTTCTCCTCTGTACTTATTCTTTCTGGATAGCGTTACATAATGATTAAACATTATTAATCTGAAGTCAAGTATTTTAAATTAAGTTAGTCCTTTTTATAAACTGGGAGAGTAAGGTGTAGTTATGCACATTTGTAAGCCAGTAATGCAGTTAGGACCAGTTTTGCCACCTGAATACTTCTGAAAAAGGTGCAGGTCGTTAACTTTTATTAGTTCTTTTACAATGAATGTCCTTTAAAAGCTTACATAAGTGCTAGTCCATATCTTTAGATACGTAAATGCTTTTGAAAATATCAGCCTTCAGCTGATAGTCTTTTTTTTTTTTTTTTTAATAAAATTTCATTCTCTCACTTTTTGGTGGGGTGGATTTTAATTTTCTTTTTTTGAGGTGAGAGAGAAAAAATAATTGCTTTTTAAAAATCCTGCTTTGAGCCCAAGCTGGTTTTTAACATGTGAATTAAAGCCCAAATGTAAATATTCCCACTTAGTTTGTTGTGCACAGGAAACTGAAAGCAAACACATTGGAGGAAACTTACCAAACACGGGTCATGATATAGGCTGAAAAAGCAGTTTAATACTTAGTGCAAAACATGATGCTGAGACATTATGTATTTGGGATGACCTCGTGAGTTAGATGAGCTTTGCATTTTTCTTGTGATTAAATAAGGCAGCACTGTTGTCCTTGTTTTAAAATACAAATTTCAGACAAAGTCGTAGGTGTTACATTCTGATGCTAATTAAACACAAGCAAGGGACATTTGGGTTGCTGTAACTTCAGATTACCCGTGGAATGGCTGGAATAGTCCATATCGAATGGAAAAGTTTAAATCATGCCTGATTTAAATATGAAAGGATATCACATGTATTTTCAGAAACTTCACTCAGTCATTTTTAATACCAGAAGACCTTGGTGAGACTGTGTGTGCTCCAAGTAACACAAAGCTTTCGTGACTATGCTAAAAACTAGCTGCAGGGTACATAACAGGTTTAAAGCAGTTGCAGATAAGAACTGCTGTGAGCACTTTTATAGTGCTCCCATTTAAAGACAGACTTAAATCAAGGCTTTGCTTTGGGAGATGGCTGGTGCACAGGTACGTGGCAGCCTGAAGCACTCACCCAATCCTGGTTACAGTGTCTGAAACTATGTTTTTCCTCAGTCTTCAAAGTTTGGGAAAGGAAGGAGCATAATCTTCATCAACTCACTTATCTTCAGTAATGGAGAAACATAGATCTAAGTGGTTATAAATAAAGCCCACAGCTTCTAACTGATGAAGTTCTGCCTAAAGCTAGTCATTTGCCAGAGTAGTTGAACTGTGTATTTCCTGTACATGAAACTCGTGTGTTCGAGGAGTTGACTCATCCTGAAGATGACTTGCATCAAATCAAGGAGTTATGCCTTCTCCTACCAACAGTCACTGGGACATCAGAGTAGCTCAGTAGCTGCACTGAAACAGGGGTAGTTGCTTTTCTTTTTTTTTCCCCCTCCTTTTTCTTTCCTTCAAAGGATGGCACAGTAAGTTTCTGTGTTCCCCACGTTGCCTGTGTGCCAGAAGGGGAAGTGGTTTGTTTGAAAGCACCAGGACCTGGGGGCTTCCACATCACTGCGCTGCACGCACTCTTCTGTCAGAACCATGCTGGGTTTGTAATGTCCACTGTTGCTCTGCATAAACAGGCAATACTTGGCCCACTGGGCTAGTGGGATTTTCAATCTACTTGGAGACTTTCTATAAATCTTTAAAACTCAGACCTAAGTTGCTGAACCATTCCTTTCAGAAATGCCTTCTGACTCTGACATCCTTCAGGTCTCTGTTGTGACACATGTCAGAAAGGTGGGGTTAGTTTTCGTTGCTAAATGCCTGCTTTGCTTTAACACACAAGTGCTTCAGTGCACTTTTCCCAAGGTGTTGGGGTACTTTTCAAATACTCTGTGCCTTATTGCAGGTTTGGAGTTCATGTATCAAGACTGCAAGTATAAAAACACAAAGTGCCTTGGTCTGGCAACTGAAAAAATTTCTTATTTCTAGACTGGAAAAGCATTTTTTCTGTTTTATTCCTCAGCTGGGCTACCTTTCCTGCCTACTGTTTGCCAGTAAGATGCATGCCTTTTTTTTTTTAAGGTATAGATTTGAGCCATTTATTGGTATTTGTGGTGTTTTGGTGTAAACTGAATGTAAAAGGAACATTCTCCATGCTGTTTTTAACTGAGATAAAGTATTGCTGTGTTTACCAGGTGCATAGACATTTTTGGTGCCTAATGTCTGGTTTTAGCTGTGTTGGTTATATAACCATTTAGAAATGTGGTAAGATTTATGTGATGGGCTAAACCAGAGGATCATTAAAGCAGAAGGCTTACTTCTACAATGGTGAAGCTGGGTGCTCTGAAATAGTAGTAGCATCATGTTTTCCAGGAGACCTTTTTTTATGGATGACTATCTCATCGGTAAGGCTCTCTTAGAAGGCTTGAACAAGGTCAGCAGCATGTTTATCCATTTCAGCCTTCTGATTTCTTAACTTGCAAGAATAAAGCTTGCTTCATTTTAATTTCTCATGCTGCACTGCACAGATTAATAATGTGGAACTCTAAAATACCCTGCTGCTCTTACACATTTTTTTGTTTAAATATGGTAAAGGGAGTTGGAAACAGAATAGCAAATTTTAAGTTACTTTTTAAGATCTAAGTGGCAGTATTTTGGGCTTGGTTGTTACCATGTCAGAGATGTGAACTCCTTTGATACTGCCACATGGAAAGCTCACTTATTTTAATTAGCCCTCTGCCATGGTGGAAAGCTTTTTTGTGTTGTTTTTAGTTTTCATGCAGAATCATCTCTTACTACAGGGTCCAGGGCTCACTAGTGTTTGATGGACGCTGGGCTCTGCTGTTATGAGTTAGGAGATTGTGGAAGGCAGAAGTGCAGGAGCCCTCATTGTGCCTTAGCAGATGATTTCTGGGAAACCAGGTAATCTTGTCTCTCTGCTTCTCCAGCTGCACAGGAGAGGGGCTGCTTGCAGAGCGCTGTATTTTATCTACAGAGGGCTTTCACACTGAGTCCTCTCTAAATTGTAGGATTTCAAATGATGAAAAACTTACAGTCTGGCCATTATGTAAAATTATTGGAATGTATGTACAAATGTGTATTTAGATGATCTACAAGCATTTTATTCTGTTATTTTTGTCAGTGTGAAGTAGCCTCATGGCTTTACTATTATTATTCTCCAGCACCTGGCTTTTGTGAGGTGGGTGGGTATGACCCTTGAACCACTTGTGAGCACGTAAGTGCAAGGCTAAGCTAAAGCACTTTGCATCACTCAAACATAAAGGTATTAAGTAGAAGTTGTGTCTCTGTATCATTCATCAGGCAGCTCCATAAAGCAAATACTGTCCAAAAAGCTGTCTGTGCCCCTGCCACGTGTGGGATGGTTGCAGCAAGGCAAGGACTGTCACTTAACTTGGGGTGGTTTCTATGTGGGATGCTGTGTGTTGCAGAAGGAGTTAAGCAAAACAAAACCCAAACCCTGAACAAAGCCTACCTAGAAATATTAATGAAGCAGGGATGCATTGTATCATAAGTTAAAAGTGCTTTATGTTTGTCTTCAAAATCTCATTGAAGCAGCACTGTCTGCATTGTAATGCTTTTGTTCTATGTACATAAATATATACATCTAAAAGAGACTGTGATTATTTACTTTTGTTTGTTCTAGGACTTTCATTGTGAAATTTCTCCTTTGCCCCTAGGGAAATGTAATTTTAAATACTTTGCCAAATCTTCCTGTAGTGGAAAAAAATACTAATTTTAATGGCTGTTCTGCTGTAATGCATTATCTAAGTTGTTTTACTCTTTACCTGATGATAAAGCCTTTAAAATAAACACTTAAACCCAGATTTTTTAAAAAAATGTGTATGAATTTACTAAAAATATTTGAAAAAATGTGCTCAGAATATCTAAAACAATTGTACACGTGGAAAAAGTTGTCAACCTACTGTCATAATCTAAAAGGGCTTCCTATAAATTGCCTGTACTTAGGCATCTTGGGAGGAAAGATGTCTCTGCCTGTAGAGTGGGGTTTCCTGCAAAGAAAAAACATTGTAAAAGGTGGCATTTATAGTGGATTAAGCAGTCTGTCCTGAACTCCTGACTGAAACGTAGTATGAAGTAGGAGTGTGTGACACTGCCATTGTGGTGTTATCACAGGCCGTTGTCACTGGAGCTGTTGTGTTTCTCTCTTGATATGTTGGGAAGAAAACAAGCTGGGGAAGTCTGATTTTAGATAATAGTACCACTGGAAAGGCTGTAATCATACCAAGGGAATGGTTATCAAAGGGTTCTAACGACAAGGATGGCGTGCACTGCCAGACATCATGCAGTTCTCTTCAGCAGCTGCAATGCCCCAGTCTCCCTGGGCAAAACTGCTTGTCCAGAGCTGTGCCTTGGGGTGGCTGCGGGCTGGAGTGGGTCCTGTCTGTGACCTCAGTTTTACTGCAACTAGTACTGAGAAATACCAATAACGTCCACATCGGAGATGGGCGTTTTTGAGTTGAGTAAGGGGTACAAGCAAAGCTTTGGGTAAGCCAGGTGGTTTCTACCTTTCTACCTCTTAAATTACCTGTTGCTGTGCATGTGCAACAGTGCAGAGAGGCAGTGCTGGCAGAGCTGGGCTTTGGGGCCTTGCAGACCTACTGGTGTCTTGGAGGCTTCTTTGCCTGACCGAAGGATCTGTGCAGTTTCCCAGCCTGAGCAGGCTTTGGGACCGTGTGCGGAGCAGCCTGTCAGCCTCTAATCCTTGCTGGACTGAGCTGGTTTGGCACAGCCAGGCTGAGTGACTTTGTATCTTCATGGTTAATCTGCAATGCAGAGTAACTCTGCCCATGAAGACCCGAGTTGATTTCACTTCAATTTCCTTTTAACTTGAAATTAAAGTTGAAGCTGTTTCCAGAACTGACGATCCATTCTTTTCTTCTTCTAAATATTTCTCAAGTGAAATCGTACAGTTGATTTTACATCTATGGGCATGCAAGTGGTTATGTCTTTGAATGTTCTGCTTTGGTATTTGACAAAGATCTGAGGGGGTGTTGTTTGCTCAAATCCCAACCATTGTAAGTCGTGTCTCAGCTGTCCCAGTCATTGTAAGTCACGTCTCAGTTACGTCTCTCTGAGAATTAAGGATGAAGTCAGGAGGTGGTACTGCTGTGGGTACTCCTACATCTGGGGGTTTTCATGTAGCACATGAAGTAAGAGAGAAAGACCAGTCTTGTAAGACCTGAGTTTTAGGCTGGTGCAATGACATTCTTTTTAATTAATAATGTGCACTTGATTTCAGTCAGTTCTCATTAGTGAATTGAAGGCTGAAACAGCTGATTTTCCTGCAGATGGCTTAAGCTGTTTTTCAAGTTTCAGTGTTGCTTTTCATTCTAGCTGTCATAAATGTGAAAACTCTTCAGGTAGTGCAAATGGATGCAGGTTCTGTTTCCCACTTGCTGGATCGAGGTATGAATCTGTCGCCTGCTTTGACATGATGAGATCTTTAACTCAGGAAACAAAGTGCAATTTATAAACCAAAAAGTTCTGAGCTATCTAGCAACTGAAGTGAGAGGAAGCTTGAAGTTGTTTCCCAAGTGCAGAAAATCACATTGAGCTGTGCCAGCAGAGACCTATGTATAAGCTCTGTTTAAGCCTCCTAAGTTCATCTCAACGACATGGTTTTGGAAGTGCCTGCTTTAGCAACTCGGCTGTCAGAGGGAATGATAAGCCACTGGAAGTGGTCACCTTTCCAGCTGGCATAGTGCTCCCAGAAGAGGCTCTGCATCTGTCCCTCAAGAGACAGGCTTACAAAATGTTTGAAGCTTTAGCAAGCTCAAATGCCTTAAATTGGTCTAAATAAATAACCAGGGAAGTTGTTCTGCGTGTGCTGCTCTGGCTGGGTTTTTAGCAGTGGGTCTCTGTCAGTGGGACATAACGCAACCTCAGGAGTAAAGAGTCAATAGGATTTCAGGCTGCAGTACAGACGGTGCTACCCAGTATTGCAAAGGGAATATGGCAGAGCCTGTCTCTGCTACTTCTTCCAATAGAAATGTTAACAATGCATTCACCCTACATAAATCATAGAGTTTTCATGTCCAATACAAAAATTTTTCCATCTCTTGTGTGTTGGAAGGTCATCAGGTCTCAGCCTCTTGGCTACTAGTTTGAAAAAAACAAGAGTGATCCCAACTGTGTGGATGGCATGTATTTCTCACAAAGGCTTTATTTGCCTATGGGAGTGAACTGCTCAACTATTATGCAGATTTGCATAGGGTGCAAGGGCTTTGATCTTGAAAAAACGTATTTTGCAGAACAATATTATCTTGGGAGCCATTAAAACTTGCATAAACAAAGGTGGTGTGTGTGCTGGCAAACTTTTCTTGCTGCTTCTGGTTCTCTCCCCAGCCCTTGCTTCCCTCTTGCCCATCCACTACTTCTGTTATTGCCACAACTAGGAAGATCTTTATTGCTTTCAGATGCTGTCACCTGCATCACAAAGCAGTGAGCAAGTTGTATAATTTCTGAGTCTTCAGAAGTGTTAACAGATGTGCTGGTTCTTCGAAGCCAAAGAAGGTGCTGTATGAGGAGAAAGCTAACTAGCTGCAGAAGCTGAGAGAGACTAAATGTAGATGGTAGGATAAAAGCCTGAATGTCCTCTTATCTTAAAGCTTCTTAAAACTGAAAACAATTCTTTACGCTTCAGAGCTATTTGAACTATGTGGATGGAAGGAAGCTTGGTCTGCATGCTGATAGAGCTGTAAGCATTGGAAATACTTAATTGTGTGTGTGTCATGCTTGTACAGAACTTTTGCTGATGCATTCATGCTAGGTGCTTGCTCAAGGGCAAAGTTGTGCTGAAAGTCTCACATAGGAAAGGTGTGAATTTTAGAAGTCACTTCAAATTATATCAGGATGTTTGTGAACTGAGGTTGCACATTAAAAACTTCATCCCCAGGAGGGCAATGGAGCAGGTTAGCCTGAGATACAGGATCTTCACCCAGCAAGGTTTCCAGGTCAGCTCCAATCTAACATTGCAGGTAGCTACCCTTTAAAGGGTAGGTTGGATTGGATGTCCTTCAGAGAGATCCCTTCCAGCTGTCTTAACACGAGTCTCAAAAGATGCTACCAACATATTTCTTCAGAATAATTCTATGAGAATAAGCTTGCCTTGGCCTACCTGGGGTACTGCCACAGTTAAAATGTTAATTCAGTCACATGTGAACTTGTGGGGCAAATATGTCTTCGCTCTGTCATAAAGATGAAAGATGAAATGGCTTTTCACTAGGACTGGCTGTACTGCAACAGGCAAATGACAAAAGTTTTGGAGTCCTGAAATCAACATCCCTTGGTTTCTGGCAGGGGTTGGCAGAGTGCAGGGCAGTTAGAGGGGATCTTCTTGGTCACAAGGGCAGAGAGGCAATGCTGTTTGAGCCCAGGTAACATGAAATGTTGAAGGTAAGACTGACACACAGATCATGACAGGTAATACGCTCACTGGTGCAGACTTCCAGAAGTAATTCACCAATTAAAAACAGTGGAAAGAAAAATGGGATGTATTGTGCCATAAACCACTGGGTGCTGCTGGTGTCCTGATGGCCTCTTCTTTACCTTGTGCAGCTCCAGGCCTGGAGGTTGGTGGCCCTGCCTGTGGCAGGGGGGTTGGAGCTCTTATGATCCTTGGGGTCCCTTCCAACCCAGACCATTCTAGGATTCTATGATTTGTGCTACTCATGTTTTAAAGTATTTGGAAAATGCTGTTGGTAGTTACGAGTAGGCTGAAGAGCTTTCTGTGGCCTTTACAGCATATCACAATATTAATTTAAGCTTCAGGTCAGAATCAGTCAATTTTGTGTCTCTCCCCTGTTTTAGCCATCTCACAGCAGATAGGTTACATTGTGTTACAGCTCTGCCTGAGTGTAAATAAAGTCCTGTCAGTCGGAGCTGTCGGGCCAAGTCCAAGATGTCTGTACCGCTTCTCTGGGGAAAAAAGAAGTCCCAGCAGGAGGTTGAAGAATGAAAAGTAAAATGGGAAGGCTTTCTACATGACAGCATGAGAAGAAGTAGGATTTTTGCCACGTTTTTAGTGTATTTCTGTGGTGCCCATTTACAGGGGCTACAGAAGTGATTTCCCTATCTAAGGGAAGCACACTAAATCACAGAATCACAGGGGTTGGAAGGGACCTCAAGAGATCATCGGGTCCAACCCCCCTGCCAAAGCAGCTCCCCAGCTCATATTACACAGATAGGCGTCCAGAT
>VZTU01012565.1:147026-172837 GCA_013400835.1 Zapornia atra | reverse complement strand
TTTTTATACCAGGGAGCCCAGAACTGGACACAATACTCCAGGTGGGGCCTGACAAAGGCAGAGTAGAGGGCGAGGATCACCTCCTTCGACCTGCTGGACACACTCTTCCTGATGCACCCCAGGATCCCATTGGCTCTCTTAGCCACCAGTGCACACTGCTGGCTCATAGCCAACCTGTCATCAACCAGGACCCCCAGGTCCTTCTCCACAGAGCTCTTCTCCAGCAGGTCATCCCCCAGCCTGTACTGATACAGTGGGTTATTCCTCCCCAGGTGCAAGACTTTCCACTTGCTCTTGTTGAATTTCACTAGGTTTCTCCCTGCCCAGCTCTCCAGCCTGTTCAGGTCTTGCTGGATGGCAGCGCAGTGTCCTGCATGTCAGCCACCCCTCCCAGCTTTGTATCATTGGCACTTGCTGAGGGTGGATGCTGTTCCCTCATCAAGGTCCCAGTCTGTATCCTTAGTGGTCTTTATGCAGCTGTTTTCCCCCTTACTGGTTAAGATGAAACTGGGGAGACGTGCATGTTCAAATCCCACCCAAAGCCATTTGATCCCGCAGTTGCACAGAAGTGTGTTGTTTTGATCGCTACGTGTTTTAAGACAAGGTTTTTGTTCTAATACTATCATTTTAACTGTGGTAATTAAACTTATTTTCCTAAGGAAAGCTTGAAGATAATTTCCTCAATTCCAAAGCATATTCTTGGCAATAGCTTCCCTGTGGTTGAGGTGTGAACAAAAACCTAATTTGCAGCTTAAAATTGACACTTTAGATAGAATGACATAAGTAAAGCAGTCTCTGAATTCATAGATAGGTGGCTTGAATGTGCTTTATTCCAGCTACTTCCAGAAACAGGCAGAAGTGCATTTATCGCATGTATGATAGTGCAAAACAAAGAATTGAGCTCCAGTTACTGGTAAGATAACTTTTATCTCCAGTTTCACCATACTGTTTAAACCCAGGAGCCTTTCTTCTACAAAAATGTTCCGTATTAGAAAATCCCCAGCTTTCACAATAGGCTTTGATCCTTACTGTAAAGTGAAAGGGGGAAAGCCTTCACACCAAAATGCTAATAATGTTATCTTTGTTAGTGGCTTTCTATTGCATGTTAAGTGGATCTTTGCCATCAGTCCAGTTTGGGTGTCTTTGTAGGCATCTACCTTCCCATAACACGGCTGTTTTTGGACTCTGTGGTGGACTGTAGTTTTTCCAGCTGGGGAAGAGTGCTGTTTGCTCTTTGTTACACTAAAAGCATGTGTGTGGTGTAGGTGCCCTGCTAATATAATTCTCTGTTGTTAAATGGCACAAACCAGAAGGCGGCACAGCGACACGGGGTTTATTGTATCAGCAATGACTATTTTTTAAATGCCTAATGATTACATGATGGTGTTTTTACATTGTGGTTTAATAACTGGAATTCTTGTGTTGCATTCCAGGCTCTTCAACCCCTCCAGGAAAAAAAAAAAAGGGAATTGAAATCTAACTTCCTAGGAAAGACCTGTACCTTTTAGGCAGAACCCCCCCCCCAAGTCGTTCCTAGCAAATTGTGCTGGAGCTGTGTGTTTTTATAGCCCTTACCAAAGCATGATGACAAGGTCAATAGTCCCATATGCATTTTCAGATTATTTGTAAGTTGCTGAATGCTAGGCCTTCTAGACCTTTTTTCTTTTAAAAAAAATTAAAAATCTGCTTATTTTTATTTATACTTTCTCAGCCCATTCAGTGCTTGGATGTCACCAGTGAGCATCTGGGCATGCTGCCAAGCCTTCAGTTATTGTCAGGATGCTGGATAAAGTACAAAGAAAAATATTTGTCTGTGTTGCCTTCTAAAATTTTGCAAGCAGTGTGTATAGCCTCAGAAGTGAGACCACCCTTATTAAAGTAAGAGCAGAACTGGAGGACAACAGGGCTGGTGTGCTCTCTCTGCACAGGTAGTTAGAATGGAGAGTTAGCTTTGACATGCAAGGACTGCAAATGTCCATGATTTAATGAGAAAGCCTGAGCTCAAGACAGAAGGGTTTGGCAGCTGAAGGTGTTTGTGTTTGATATTGTGAAATTGTACAGCAGCGTAACTGGCAAGAGAGGGAAGATAAGCCTTTTCTGAAGTAATACAACCGAACAAAAATGGTTGGAAGCTTTAGAAGCTCTCTGTTATCGTTGCCTCTCTAACAGTAGATGCTGTAGTTGTTATGCCACGGCTGGCAGAGCTTTGTTCCTGAGCACTGCAGTGTATGGTTTCCACAGATGTTCTCATCCTTTTTAAAAAACCTCACTTTGCGTGTTCTCTTTAAAGTTGTTTTTCTGTTGCAACTTGATATTAATTAAAGTCAAATGCCGTAAGATAGGGGAACGTATGGAAAAGGGGACTAAACATTCTTTCTTGTTCATTTCCCAGGTTAACTTCTCTGTAAAGTGGTGTCTGTATTGATAAAGAACCTCAAATGGAGATAGGTGCTTGCGAATCTGACTCGATGGGGAGTGAGGGACACGTGTCTCTTTATGCTTTGGGTTTTTTTAGTATGTTTTGCCATATACATTGTGCTGCAAGGAACTAAACAATGTAGCTGCCGTGATTTTTTCCACTGGGTTTTAGAGATGATGTTTGTAAATGACTCTAAATGGAGACTGTTAATGCTCTGGTAGCATTAAACATAAGAATTGGAAGGGGATCTGTGTGCATGCTTTGGAGTACTTGCCAGGCAAGATGACTTTCTGTTATAAGTTACTTACCATGTGAGAGTTTGGGAACAGCCATGCTGTGCCTGCTCAGAGAACGGACAGGATTTAAGCCTCTGACACCACAGTGACATAAAACCAAAAGTGAATTTTCTTTTCCTGTTGGAAAATAAAGGAATTGAAATTGGATTTGTTACATATTCTCATGTAATTGCTTGATATTGCTAATCTCCTCTCTTTTACTTCCAAGTTTGTGCTGAGGCTTTCAATCCAGATGAAGAGGAAGAAGACACAGAACAAAGGGTAAGGATGAGTGAGTTGCATCATGCGTGGTTCTCTCTGCAGTTTGACAGGCAGATGTCTGTACGTCACCTTTCCCTTAGCACTTGTGTGTTCTGTTCTGAGAGAGGCTGTGTGGTATGACATTGACAGAGTGACATTCCTCTGAAACTTAGGGCCACTTTGTGTCATGTGCTTTTTTTAGTCACTGTAGCTTTAATGTAACTTTATTTCAAAGGACTCAAGAGCTGTGCTTAAGTCTCCTGTCTTTAAAATATTGGATATTTTCCTTTCTTAAGTATCTTAAGGGCTTGGTGAGGCAGTTCGTTGAGCGGTGATGCTGTTGTGAAGAATTGGTTAAGCTTTACCACAGCTGTTTTTTTATGGGTGCTTAAAATTCCTCATATGTTTTTTCTTGCCTTTCTTGTCAAGGCAGTCCTGCCTGGGAGAAATACTTTGTTTAAATATTTTGAGACTCTGGCCACCTGTTGTTCTGCTGGCTTTGAAAGTCAGGAATTTCTAGGAATTGCAAGTCCAGAAGCTCTAATTGTATTTCTTCAGAGAGATGTTTCTGTATGAGCAAGTCCTGAGGCTTGGGTGGTGAGGGTCAGTGTTTTCTCTGTGGACTTCTGTTCCATTTCCAGATTCCATCTCTGCTTGCGCTTCTGCAACAAAAATCTGAGTCTAATTTAATTTCTCTAGAAAAGATGATACTTCATAAATAAGATGCTATAAAAATTCAAAAAAAACCCCAAACCTATGACTGTCTGATCCAGATGTTTGTAAGTCTGGATATGTTTATTCCATCAAAAGTCAGGAAAATTAATACTGATTCAATGTTCTTTTAAAACACAGATCAGGGATCTGCTCAACTTTGGACAATGAGTTTGTAGAAATGCCTACTAATGTAGCTGGGTGTTTTGGTGGTGGTGTTTTTTGAATCCTTGTAATTCCAGAAATAGTTAATGTGGTGAGTGTGAGGTAATTAATATTTTTGGAGATGTTTTCAGAATTAGCCCCTAAGAAGCACCCATAAAAGCATTATGGCAGTTAGTGTTGGTTCCTTTAACCTGTTGTGATATTTATAATTTGGAAGAACTAACAAAAAATCTCTCAAACAGCAAAGCTTTTAGTTAAATAATTTTGTTGGAAAACAATCTTATCTTGTTCTTAGATAACTTCTGTTATTAGATGGGCTGAGATCTATATGCATCATAAATCTTACAAACTAACTTTATGCTAAGTCAGAGTTTAGAAAGAAGACTGCTGACTTTTTTTCTCTCTTCCAAATGCTCAAGCCTTGACTCTATGGCTGGGTTAGAAGGGAAGGGAAAGGAAGAGGCCTCCTCTTCCTTTTGTCTGTCTTGACTCTTGCTTTGCATGTGTTAATTGTCAGCATAATAAATCCCTTACATCTCTTTTGTTCATTCTGTCTTGCTTTATATGTTTACCTATAAGTACTGTTTAGGCAAACAACAAAACCAAACTGCTTTGATGCTCAAATTGTGTTCTGCTTCTTCGTTCTGCAGTGAAGGTTCAGTCTGTAATCCTATTTTCTTTGTTGTCCTGACAGTTTTGTTTTGCTTTGTTTTAAAGGTAGTTCATCCAAAAACTGATGAGCAGCGATGCAGACTGCAGGAAGCTTGTAAAGATATCCTGCTCTTCAAAAACCTAGATCAGGTAATAGAATTTTATGGAAATCTGAACTGGTAAAGATTAGTAACTTAATCTAACAGTCCCGACACTTGTTTGCGTTGTGATGTGTCGCTTATGAATTATTAATTATGTGCAGGCTGCTTTGGGACATGTGTTTGGGGATCAGCAGTCAATGAGCAGCATAAACAAACATGTCAAATTGCCAGCTAACTGTGGTGTCAGGTCCCTCTCCCTGGAAATTCTTTTTTTTTCCCCTGTTAGAAGTTTTGGGTGTGGTTTTGTTTGTGTGGTTGGTTTTGGGTTTTTAAAATTCTTTTGCTTATGCTTTTGGGTGCCATTACACCTGATTTCGTTTTCCCTGGGGAACAGGTCATAATTTTATGGGCAGTTTAAAAAAGAAATTACTTTACACAGCATTTTTTCTTAAACATCAGCATGTCAGTACATTTTCTGTAAATGAATATAAAGTAATGTTTTTAGGTTGCTATTCTTACTCATTTTTTTATTGCTGAAGTTGATTATTAATTACTCATTGCCTCAGCAGTGCATTTTAATGATGAGTGTCTCCATTGCTTGCACTTGTAACTGGTATGGATTTTATTAATGAAGATCATAGGCTAGTTCAGGAACAGGCCTTTGGAGATCCTCTAATCCAGCCTCTGAGAGGCCACAGAATAAATGCCACCACATCCCTAGTCTGGTGTTTCTGTGAAATTATGAGTGACATCTCTGCTACAGGTTGGGAAGACCTAAAGCTGTAACACCAGCGATGGTTCCTGCAGCTGCTTGGCTTGAACCATTGAGACAGGAAAGGATGGATGTGATAGCTTATGTTTTCAGAAACACTGCTCAGCCTTCCTTGAAAGTCAGGAAGTTCTCCCAGTTCTTAGTTGCTGTGCAGACCCCAGGAGTCACTGAACAGCATTATCAAAGTAATTGTTGAAAGCTTTTGATTGCAGCAGGCTTGAGGAATTGACATTCTGTTGAATGCCCTTTCCAAGACTGGCCTTTCACTGCTCTGGGATGCCTGTTGCCTTATGTACTTCAGACATTCCTTTTGCAAGTAACCTGATTACATACAGTAAACCTGAAACATTTAAGAACATTCAACAGTTCAATGTGATCACCATTCAGAGTAAGACAATCTTTTAACTCCCAGTAAAATCACCCAGCAGCAAAAAATAACCTGTTTATATTCAGAGACAACTGAAAAAAAAATCTGAGCTGAGAAAGTGGGCTTGGAAAAATGCTGCTTCTTGGGAAAAGCTTTCTAAGCAGCTGAGGAGAGAAGTGATGGAAATTGCTTTAACTGCAACTGTTAAAGATGCAGCCTTAAAGAGAGCACGTGCTGAAAAAGATGATTGTGGGGCATATATTGATTGTAGTATCATAAAGGGCACTTAGCAGAGTGGGGAGAGCTTTCCTAATAATGGGTATACAAGGAGCATGGAACTTTCACCCCTCCCCATAATTTCTTTCCAACTCCCTCTATATAAAGTGTCTGTTTTGGAAGTTTGGCTGTAAAATACCACCAAAAGGCCAAATGTGTGGGTGCTTCTTTTCCTCAGTGTATGTTGGTCTTTAATAATTGTGAGGAACACCTTCACATTAAGGCTCAAAATACATTCTTTTGCTTCTTAACCTCTAGAGAGCGTCAGGTAAAACTGCTAAATGCAAGTAAACAAACCCAACAACAACAGAACTGCATACTGAGTAAATATGACTGTGTGACTCAAATGTCTGGGCCCAATTCATCCCTTTCCCACTGGTTGTGTTTAGGTGTCCTGTGCTGAATTAAAGCCCAGTGACTCAACAGCAATTTTAGATGTCCTCACTTGCATGAATAGTTGCTGTAATACTTGGTACCGAGCACAAGGGAGTCTGTGTCCCATGGATCCCTTCTAGCAAGGTTCACATTGAAACTTGGACTAAAATGAATTCAGCTTGGCACAGAGTTTAACGCTGAGATTTTGAGCATCCCCAATGATAAATGTGATTGATGTTTCAATATAAAGTGCTGGGGCAGTGGATAACTTCTCTCCTGTTAAAAGCTCTGTGTGATGTCTCATGCAAGGGCTCCCCAGTGTCTTATAAATGAGTTTGTAGACTCCTAGTTACAACTGAATTTTGTGTTGGGTGTGAGCAGTGACTGTTACCCTTACCAGCAAGGCCCCTGAGCATACTTGGTACCCATATTTAAACCAAGAGGGTTTTTTACAGTTCAGGAATCTGACAAAGCTTGTCCTTTGATTGACAGAAGAGCTCCTGGATTTCTTAAAATTATAATTCTTTGTTTATCCTCCAAGTAAAGCATTGTTGAGCTACAGTATTTTTAAAAAACCTTTTAAAATCTGCATTTTCTGACAACTGTTGCTTAAACGCATGCTGTGAAATATGTGGCTAAAATAAAAGGCTTTCGTGCAATGACTGTTCAGTTTAAATATGAGGAGAATTTTTAAAGACAAGAAAATAGGATCCTAGTGAAATGCTAAGGAATGTTTTCAACATAGTGGTGCCTACAGATGCTGCAGTGATTGCTCACAACTTAAGGAGTGCAGAAAATATTTCGAGAGTATCTAGCAACATGAAGACTAGTCTGGGTGTTGATGCAGTGTTACTTTTAGAAACTCAGCTGTGATCTGTATCTTCAACTTTGAACATCTGGTCATTGACAATGCAATGAAAGTCTGTTAATGGACTTTGGAATAACAAAGATGGTCAAGCTGCTCAGCATTGAGGCAAGGCATTTATATGGCATCATCTCTCTTGGCTTTCACAGCTTCTCTGGCTGTGGAGCCTACAAAAAAAGTTGAGTCACGGCCCATCAGAGAAGCCTTGAGTGCTCTGCAGAGCACCATTTCCCCATTTGCTGGACATGCTCCCCACTGGTACCTGTCTGATCTTGTTGTGCCATGGAACTGCAGGTTCTCTAAGCCCTGGACTATGTGGGGAAATAACTGTGTAGAGTCTTGCTCAGTACAGTCCTGATCGTGACCGGGTCTCTTAGATGATGGCAGTACAAATAAGTTGCTAATAAATGGGGATCAGTGTGTGTATATATATATATATATGTATGTGTATGTGTATATATATATGTATGTGTATATATATATGAATGAAATATTTGTACTGCTGACATAAATCAACATGCATCCATAGCAGTGAAGCTGTGTCAGGCTATGCCAACTGAGAGCTGGCTGTACACATGTACTTTGGAACTGAACGGGTATGTGTGAGTTAAGCTATTTGGACATAAATTTGAGAGAGTAGCTCTTCTATAATGGGAGTATTTACGTTTATCTGCATTATTGGACTTGTATTAATAAGCTGGAAACAAGTGAGGTACTAGTAGAAATCAACATTTAGTATCAGTGTTACTTGTATTTGCATGCAGTGGAAATAATGTGATGCATGCTGCACTGCACTATCCAGATTGAGTCAAATGAGCTGGTCCTTGTGCAGCAGGAATGCTAAGGTGTGTTTTCTGAGAGATTTTTCATTGCTGGTTTTTTTTCTCCTCCCTTTTTTATAGGAGCAGCTGTCTCAGGTCCTTGATGCCATGTTTGAGAGGAAGGTGAAACCTCAGGAACATGTGATTGACCAAGGTGATGATGGAGACAACTTCTATGTCGTTGAGCGGTAAGCAGCTGTGCCTTTGACCTGCAGAGTACGTTGCTTTCCAGTATCTTAGAAATGGCAGGGAATGCTGACTGCAGGACAGTTTCTGAAGGAAACTTACCTTTTGCAGTCATTCCTTCTTCCTTTGATCGTTCCATTTTCCTCTTCAGGCCCCCATTGACTCATGGATCAGTTGCTATGGGGCAATCAAATTTGACAGAGGTGGACCTTTCAAACCTGCTGGTTTTTAATACATTCTCTGTGACTGTAAAAATTCAAAGACCACTTTCTCTGAGGGCAGGGCTGCAGCATGAGCCTTGCCTACAATTTGTGCAGCTTAGCTTCTGTGGCCATCAGCATGTGCATAGCTTAAAACCAGCCATATTACGTGCTGTCTCTAGGCTAGGATCTTTTTTTTTTTTTCCTGAAGAAAGGATAGAGAATAGAAGCAAAAGAAGCCAGGTGGTAAGGGAAGGGGTTGGAGATTATTTTGGGGAAGGAGAATACAGGAAAAGAAAATCCACAGTATGACCTGGACTTTTTCCAGTTCGTTTTAATCACTGAATTTAGAGAGAGTCGTGCTTGCTTTGCTTCTCTTGGTTGTGTGATTTGTGTTTGCAGAGTTGAAGGTGCCATTCTGCAATTCCTTGCATCAAGCAAATTCATGGGATAATATTGTGGATCATCATATGTGCATCTGTAGAGCATACATACATGCAGCAAGCATGTAACAGATCTTGTGTGCATCTGCATTCTGAGTATCTTTTACCCTTTTGGAAGAAATTCTGGCTAATGTTTCTTTTAATTACTATTTGAAGAATAATTGAAGGACAAGGATTTATTTTGCCCTGTAGAACTGTAATATTAAAGGGAATGTTAGGATGAATTATGATTGTCTGTTGGAACACTATCTTAGCAAACTACTTCATTGACGCGCTGTTATGTTCCTTATCACTGTGATAATGGCACCATGAATATTGTATTAAAGCTTTCAAGGCAGTTCTGGAAGAAAATGTGTTGCCTTTTGAATTGTCATTTATGCTGCGTTTAGGGAAAAGAATTTCTAGGTTAGAAATTGTTCATTTATAATGATCCATGTCCATTTTAAGGACATTCCCTTCTCTATTTAGTGGAATTACAGAACCTAAGGCTACCTCAAATATTTTCTGACCATATGCCCATGCCTCTGTCCTCTGCCATACCACCCCATTAGCCTAAACCAGTGCTCCATTTCTAGACTCTGTCAACTGCTGGGCCTCAGACCAATCCCATGTCTTTGGCTAGATAGGACAAGTTCCTTCTCTTGCTGTGTTTGGTGGGGAGATCAGGCTGTCACACGTAAGAGTGAGGTACTGCAGATCAGAATGTGTGGGAGCCAGAGCCACCAGCTCTCCAAAGTGCACAGGAGCGACTGCTGGGGAAAATGTGCTGCATGGCTAAACCTCTTCACTGCAGAGGAGGCACCTCCTGAGTCTGCTGAGTGAGCAGTCATCAGGAGGGGCAGTGTTGGTCTCTGTTGCCTCTTGGAACAGGCTGATCCCCGATCTTGCTGAGTTGTCCTCTTCTGCTTTTCTGCTTTCTTCTTCCTTTGGGTTTTATATTTTTTCATGTCAGTGTTTTTCTTTTGAGTCCTTGAGCTCCTAATGATTACCATCTCAACAATTACGCTTCAGTCTGTGTTTTTATTCTTATCTTGCAGGGCTTTAGCTCATGGACTGTCTCACATCTCAGCAATGGCTTTCTCAATAAATCTGAGCCAAGGTCATCCAGTAGTACCTCGCCAGTTCAGTCCCAGCTGAATGCTGGGCTGAAGGTTGTGTGGCTGTAGTGATTTGGAAATAAATGACACTAGTGAGTGACTTTCAGGCTGAGGGATAGGAAGGAGCTTTTGCATTTTGTTTTAAGGTACTCACAGTTGATTCTTCTAGATCAAAAAACCCTCTGAAAATTTTTGCTTTTGGTGCCTCTCAGAGAATCATTTAATAGGCATTGAACATCACAAGATTTGGTGAAACTTCCCATCAGAACTAATCCTTATTTTGTTCACTGTTAGCATGCTCTTAGTTTCTTTGTCCCCTAAGTATGAGTATGCACTAGAGAGCAAAAAGTGTCATAACCTTCCTGAACTAGCTTTAAATCCTCCAGCATGAGGGTCCGTATGTGCTGCTCATGAGACCATGAGTTAGCCCTGCAAAACCCGCTCATTGTCTTGGGTATGTAAAGTAAGGCCCTTTCTGTGGTCTTTGTGCTTCTGTGGCATCACTTGTCCATGGAAGAGCTGGATAGTTTGAATCTAGCATAGGCATGTGCAGAACCAAGGCACAGCTGTACCCTGAGGGTTATGAGAGAGGCATGCTTTTAGGTGGAGTTGATGCAAAACCATAGGAGCAGGTGAGAAGTTGGATTGAGTTTATGGCAGAGGTACTGCAGCAATGCTGTCGCTGAGAAAGCGGGTAACGGAGGTTGTGGATGGATCCAAGTCACTCCAGAGAGGCCTCACTGGATAACACATGTACAGTTGAAGATGATGAAACTACCTGTCACCCTGCTCAGAACACTTATAATAGCAATGACAAAGTACTGTGCAGAGGAAAGCAAGTAGGTCCAGGCCAGATCTATCAGGAGCGAAATGGTTTGTTGAGAGAATTATGGTGAAAATAACGTAGTTTGAAGCAGCTTAGTATCAGACAACTGGAAAGCTCCATAAAGTGTGTTCTGTCTCACCCAGCAATAAGAGGACTCACCATATAACAGCAAAAAGCTGATTTTTATGACCTATCTTGTGTAATAAAAACCATCTATTCTATCGTTTTCCAGGGGATTGTATGATATTGTTGTAGCAAAAGACAACCAGTCAAGCTGCGTGGGCTGCTATGATAATCACGGCAGTTTTGGGGAACTGGCATTGATGTACAACACTCCAAGAGCTGCCACCATTGTTGCCACGACAGAAGGAGCCCTTTGGGGACTGGTAAGGAAATTGCTCTCATCTGCATAATATTTTAAACGCTAATTCACCAGGTCCAGTACTTCTCTTGCTATGTACTCCTTGTGCTAATAGCTATTTTATCATGACCTGCTATCTCACCTCCTGGCATAAGAGATCCATTGTGCAAGTCTTTTTGGCCACCTTTCTAGAACAACTTGTTTTTAAAAACTGTACCACTAGTCTTATCTGTCCCTTCTTTCCGTGTTCGCTGTAATCGTGGCTTTTGTTAGGGAAACAAACCCTGGTTTTGTTTTCATCCTGCAGAGGACAGTGGAGGCATTAATGCATATATTTTATGGGAGGAGGAAATGGTATCTAAATGATACTCTTTATTTTCCAACTCCCCTGCCTACCATTTTGCCTGCTTTAAGGGGAATAGGAAGGTGTTTAATATCTTCTTGAGTGTGTCAGTAATTGTAAGAGCTAGGAAAACTGCCCAAAGCTTTGTTTTTCCTTCAAAATAAACTGCCATGATGTTTCTGGTCCCTTTGTGTTACCCTGGAAGAGGTTCTCAGGTCAGCATGACCTATGAGATACCAAGCTAAATGATGGTGTTGCTTTGTCTCTAGCCCAGCAGTGTTGAATGTGAAGCGGGAGACATTAGTTTCCTTTTTTAGTTCTTTTTCTCTGTACTATTTGGATAGGGTTATTTTCACAGTGCTCTCTTACTCATCTCTGAGGGCTCACATAATAAGTGGATTGTGTGATCAACGAAGCCTTTGAAGCCAGAAGTGTTGTGTGCTTTCTGTGTGCGCTGGGCTCCTCGGCAACCATCGCTGGGGGTTGACCATGTGTTGTGACCTTGATTATAGGGCTGATAAGCTGCTACGCACTGCGTGCTTATGCAATCTCCACACTTGCTGAGAAAACTGACTCCTGACTTGCTGTTTCTTTGTGAGCTGAAAGAAAAGATTTTTGGTAAACCAGGAAGTAATCTCAGAATCTGCTTTCTTGAACAAGATAGAACAAAGCAGCCACCTACAAACTGAGCTCATTCATAAAAGGAAGAAAATGAGAAGATGATTCTTTGTTCCAGTTTGCCTTTGAAAAGAACTGCACAAATTGGGTTAATTTGGGGCTTGTTTTTTCTGTGATTACATTCACTTAATTAGCAAGGTGTAGTCGAAGGGAGGACCTCTCGCTTGTCATCTATCCTGCGGATATTTTATTAACTAAGGCTGCATTTTTCTGCCTAAAGCTTCGCTTATTTCTTCTAGTTCTCCTGTCATTGCCATGTTTATTGCACTATTTTGGGCTTGATGTAGTTTAAACATACTAGTCTGCAGAAGTCTCATGGGTGGTCTGCTGTTTAGGAAACGTGGATTATTCCTGCTGCATTGCAGACTTGGGCCAACAAAAGCCTGGATGGCTCAGGCACAAAGCAGTTATCAAACATGGGTCTCTCCTGGAACAGAGAAATATCCTCAGCCTTTGCTACTGAACGTGTCTGGGGAAAACTTCACAATCACATATGCTTGCTTCACTGCTCTGCATTTTTTTGTTCAAATGTTCTGCTTCTCCCTCACTGATACTCTCAAACAAATGAATTCTGAATTTTTTATACTTTTGCAATTCCCCTGATTCTGCACCTTCCTGTGTCTCCAAATGTACATTTGAAGAGACTTCTACTACTGAAGAACTTCTTAAACANCCCCTCCACACACATACCACCCCCCCGCCCCCCCCAAAATCCCAATTACTTTATCAACTCTAATTCTCCTTTGGATAATAGTAATGCCATTCTTCCCTTCATCTCTTAACCTCCTTAAATTTTTGTATTCCACTAGTGTCACCTGTATTGCTCATTGTTTCAAGTATTTGCAGCTTACATCCCCTAAAACTGCTCACTCAAGTAAGAATACCTCTTCACTTAAATATTGTCACTGCTAAGGTATCAGCTGATGTTTTCAGAAAATGAGATCCAGAGGAGTGGCTCTCAGGACTTTGGATGTCTCTGCTAATTGTAATATATTCAAACAAATTTTTTTGGGGTACCATTTTCCAAGCCAAATTTCTGCTCCTTGCCTCAGACTTCTTTTGATTTTTACCCTGATGGCTTCTTGTTGTGTAAGGTAAACTCTGCAGCTCTCGCTCTGTTCATGGACCCCAGGCGTTTTTGCTTATGCAAACATGAACAGAAATATGCTGTGGACAAGTGCCCCTTCTGCTTAGCCTGGGCGTGCTGTTGAGTTTCAGCTCTCTCGTGGCCCTTCTCATCCGTGTGTGCCGGTAGTTAATCCCTGCCTTTTCTGTGTAGGAATAAAACAGCATTTTGCTAAGGTCTCTGACAATGAACTCTCAAACATGTCTGCCGCTGCAGGGCCTGAGGCAGGAGCTGTGGTTTAGCTGGGCCAGCTTGTCTTCCCTCAGGCGCGCAGTGCCGCCCTGTGGCCACGCAGCCTGCACACCGCTGCCTGGGGAGATGCAGAGCCGGGACGGGGTTGGGAATCTTGTCCGGTATTTGGGCTTCAAAACCAAACCAAATATTTTTTCTATCAGGAAGGTGTTTACAGTACAGGCTGGAAGGAAGTAGGCGTTGCAGAAAGCTGCCTTTCAGATCCTTGAAGGTGGAGGAGCAAATCAAGCCTGTTGCTGTTTGATACTCTGTTCCTGATCTATTTTAAAACCAGTATAAATTCCAATTTACTTTTGAAATCCTTGACTCAAGCAGAGGAGAATCCAATTCATACTTAATCCTCCCATTGCCTTAAGTGCCTTAATTCCAATTTCCAGTGGCTTCAGCAAAAAGCATAACAACTCTGCCATATGTGGAAACATGAGAGAGACATTAAAAAATACCCAATGCCTCAACCCTGAAAAACAGTACAAGGTAGACTAAAAATGGAATTCTTAAATGCTTCTCTGAGAATGACCAGGTCTTACAGCTCCCTGTTTTTCACTTTCTCTCAAGAAGCGTTGTGATCCCCATTGTGATGGCTATGGTATCATTTAAAAAGCTGGCTCCTCAGCCCCCATGTTTGTGGCAAATACCAGTTCATGTTTGTCAGCTCTTTAAACAGGGACTGTTTTAGTGGAGAGGAATAATGTGTTTCTCTGCGCTGTTTCTTGCAGGATCGAGTGACATTCAGAAGAATTATATTGAAAAACAATGCAAAGAAGAGGAAGACATATGAATTATTTATTGAGTCTGTGCCCCTTCTTAAATCCTTGGAGGTAAAGCCTCTGAGACATCTGCATCAAATTTGTGCATTAGCTCCACAGTCAGTGTTCCTGCTGTATCCAAAATCTGTGTCGTTTGTGCTTAGAACAAAATGTTAAGAGCTGCTTTGGTATCACGTTTACTGTACAACTTAATTTGCATTGCTGAAGTTGTACACTGCTTTTTGTTGGGTTTTTTTTTTTTCTTTTCATATCCTTTGTTCACAGTAAGTGATTTGCTGACTTTCATCTTGGTTTGTGTAAAGATTAAAAAAAAAATCACAAAAAAACCCCTATAAACATGTCAGAGGAACTTGGAACTCAGGGCTGTGCTTCCCTTTGAGGGTGTGATATTGAAATAATAACAGAATCACTGGGATCTTTGGCCTTTATCAGCCATGAATGATTTCAAATTTGAGACAAAGATGTGAGCCACAGTAGGTCTCGCTTTGACCTTAACCGATACTTGGGAGGTAAACTAACAGGCTGAAGGGAAGCACTACTACCTGGGAAGAAAACAACCAGGGAGAGCAGGCAGATGTCATGTTGATGTGTGTGTGGTGTATGAGAGTAGGAACTATATGGAAATTGTCACTTCGAAAGCATTGATTCAGCCTGGATCTTCAGAGGGCTTTTGGAGCCATACCAGACTGCTCAGAAATGAGTTCTATATCTGTCTGTGCCTTACACTGTAGTTTAGCTTTTCTTTGTTTTCTCACCATAAGAATATTTTACAGCATTCATATTTTAGTATTTGAGAAGAGATTTTTGATCCCTTTGAGAGAAGATTACAAAATTGCAAAGGTATCATTAGGTGAATACCAACCTGTGATATATATTTGGACACAGGTCAGTAGCTCTGGAATGGGTAAATTGCACACCACCTTCTCCCTCGGTGCCTGGCTTAAACTAGTTCCATCAGTGTGACTTTTTTGAGCACAAAAATGACTCAGAAATTTTTAAAGTTACAGGAAAAATAAGTCATTAGCACTGGATGGCTTTTTACATGACACACTGCAGTTGAATCATGCATGGATCAGAATTAAATTTCTCAAACATGGGCTGGATTGAGGTGCATTTGTGGAATGAATGGATCGCAACAGAATCCTCTGTTGGGATGTTAATTTTAACTATAGTATTTTCTTTCTTCCTTAATGCCTTTTACACTGCTCTGAACTGGTAAAATTGTTCTGTGGTGTTGGAGATGGGCAGTGGGGCACACTGGAGATAAATGTTTATCCCTTCTTTTCAGAGCCAGCATCCTTTTCCTATCTTCTTTCTCCCTCTACTCTAGCAATGATTTCTAGGACAAAACCCACACACATTCAAATATATGGTGATTAAAACATTTTGCAAATGTGTTGCTCATGTTTCTCATTGATATTTGTTCTTAGAAAGTTTATGACATTTTTCTGAGTCTTTTCTTCTAATTTCAACTGAATCTTAGAGGAAGTAAGTTACTTATTTCTCCCCTTTGGTCTAAACCAGCTAAATCAGTTATTTAACTTGGGAGGTGAGGAGAGTGCATGGATGGGACACTACACCGTTTTCCTTCCCTACTGATTATGTTAGTCTTGAAAGCTGTGGTGCAGTGGGACGATGTCATTGTAGGGGTTGTAGTTTTCCACACCCAGATATTGTGTGGCTCTGTGTCTAGCAAAAGCCTCTTCAGGGCTACAAAGTGTACCAGAGGTGTACTAGAACAGGTAATTATGTTTAATTCTCCTCTTTATTCCAGGCATCAGAGCGAATGAAGATAGTGGATGTTATAGGAGAGAAGGTGTATCAAGATGGGGAACGTATCATTTCTCAGGTACTTGAAATCTGAAATTCTCTTTTATCATTCTTCTGTCTCTGCTGCTTCTCTCCTGTTTGGAATTGACTTACAAAATCCTATTAATTGGACCAACTTGGCATCACTTATTCTTTTATTATTTCCAATTTATTTAACCTGGTGGAATGGCTAGTACATCTTTTGCTAGAAATTTATTCTACTGCTTTAGCTTCTGAGCTTTTCTTCTCTCTTTATAAATGGTCTTTGCAAGCTTTCAAGAGGAGCATGCCTTAAGAAGCTGGAATGAAATGACTGTCTATGCAGTTTTCCATGAAAGCCCCCAGCTAGAGTTTTCTAGGCACCTGTGGCCAGATTAAAGCAGGAGCCACAAGACGGTAGTTCTGTCACCTCTAATTCCTAGGTTTGACTAAAGAACAAAAGCAATTCAAGAGGAGTATGATTTGGGTGAAACTAGCAGATACCATTAGGAATGACTGGACCCAACTTGGTTAACTGTTTGAAGAAACTGTTTGGGTTAATTAAACCCACCTTTTTTCCTGATGCTCTTAAAGAAAAAAAGTATTCCAGTGGTGGAGTAGTGTAGCTTCAATCCACAGCCATTAGTTGTTGGTATATATTTTGTCAGCTGTAAGAGATTAAGGCCAGAATGGTGGAACATGAAGCTGGAGAAACTCATGCTAAATCTATGGGAATTTTTTTTGGCTGACAGATAAATCAACTTTTTGGAACACTGTTGCTGTTGAGACACTAGAATTTCACATCAGGTTTAGCTCAGGGTTGCTTTGTTTGTTGCAAAAGTGCTCCAGTTCAAGAAGTTAATACAAGAAAGTCTTTGGCTTACCTGGAATTACAGGTTTCAGTCACAACCGTTGTCTTGTTTTATAAACAGAATGAGACTCCTTGATAATGTCTTGAATAATTAATCTTAATTGCCTTGAATGTCAGATAACTGAATGCAGTAAACCTTGCTGATAACCAAATACTGCCAAATTACTTCTCTCCAAAAATACCCTTAATTTTGTAAGTTAAATCTTCTTGCTTAAGAAAATCAAAGTTTATAAATCAGCCTCAGAACTGGGAACCCATGCAATCGGTGATCCGATTATGCAGTTGGTTTTTCATCTTCTGTAATAACTGAATTAAGGACAGGGGTCCTTAAAAGGAGGATTAACAGTCTTGATAGGTCTGGGTGATGGTAACACACACTGCTAAAGATGATGACATTTTATGCCTGTAGAAGAAGTGCTAGCTCTTACATGACAGCAATTGCATCAGTACCATGAACCCCGTCTCCTCTTGTGGATAATTTCACATTTTGATGATGTTTCTGGAATTTGACCCTTCAGTTAAGGGCAGTATGCTCTAAAGCACTTGAAGATTAGTGCCTGTCTGTGTTGTGTGGATGTCTCAGTTTGTTTTCATTCTTTTAAAAAAATAAGCACTCTTCCAGTTCTTACTGTGCAGAGTGTATGATTAGTTCATGTTGTGATAGATGGCAACAGTGGATGAAAGGCTTTGTGCTGGATGGTTTATGATCATCCCCTGAAAGTTTAGCTAAGGGCCTAATTTCTTCTGTAACTCCATGTTTAAATCTTGCATCATCTTCTCCTAGCCAATGTTTCATACTCAAGTTGTAATCCTCTCTCTCCATCATACTATCATGTTCATGGGCTCCTTGCCCACTCGACGTAATGTCCTTATTTCACAATATAGTTTTATTATGGTGGTGTTTTTTTCTATTTCTGAGCTGCTTCCATTCCCTTAGCAATTCCTTATGCAGCCTCTGTTTCCTGAAGCCTTTAGTCCCTTTCCTCCTGATTCATAGCAGGAGGCATGTGCTGGCTCTCCACTTCCAGTCCTATACCAAACCCATAGTGGCTGGCATAGAGAGGGAAAGTCCTCTCTGTTGGATACAGCTAGTCTGGATTCTGGTGATGTCCCACTATTTTACCTTGGATTGACTGAGCTCATGCTTAGTTTAATGGATCCATCTTTCTACTGGCATCTAGAAGTGTGGTCGCTAAATTGGTGGTTCATTAAAGCTTGCTTCTGGAGAATCTAGGCCCTGCCTAGTTTCACTGTTGGATGCTTCCATCAGGATTTGCATTTAAGTGATTTTTGCTATATATTGTTGATGTCCTTTGCATTTTCCTTTCCACCTGCCCTCTCCCTGCATGATGTGTACCAGTAGTTCCTTCCCCTTTGGGTTCCTCTAGCGTATTACCTACCTGGTCACCTTTTCACATTAAGAATTTGAGCATTTGTCAATTCCAGCAGCTTTTTGCATGAGGCCTAGTTCAGAGTGAATGCTTTAATACTATTTATACATAGTCTTGTGGTAAACTAAAAAAAAAACCCCACAAATTTGTTTTACCTTTTCCTCTTCACAGGGCGATAAAGCAGATTGTTTTTACATTGTAGAATCCGGTGAAGTAAAAATCTTGATTAAAAGCAAGGTGAGTTGAAATTGGATGGTTAAACTTTAGGCCAACCCTGATTTGATTGATTTAAGTGGTGTGAAAGAGCCTACCCTGACATTTTGAGGTAATATTTTAATGGTATTTATCACTGTCACTCACGTGATACAGGTTATAAATCCCCATACCTGTTCTGAAGCGGCCAGAAGTCACTTGAGTAAAGTTGGAGAGTCTTTTGCTTGTTCTGCTCCTCTGCAAACTAACCTGATCTACTCTCCCTGGCCATAAGGGTGGAGATGAAACTTTTTTCCCTAGGACTATAGCAAACTGCAACTTACAAACCTGGGGTCTGTCATCTCTAGTGACATCCTAGACACTGGCATTTGAACGGATCTCTGTACGGTCTGAAGCCACCTGAGGGAACACAGTGTTGTACACAATAAAACCTGTGTTAGGCTGGTGTAATAGCAGTTCCCAAAGCTGTAACAGTAAGTATCTGCCAGCCTTGACTTTTGTGGGCTGGTGTATGCTTCTGTTGTCAGGTGTCTCATGGAACATTCTGTTAAGGTGTTCTGCCAGTACAGAGTATGATTTGGGACTTATTAGTTTCAAAGCCTTAAACCAATGAGCTGGTGGTCATTGTACATCTGTAAGATATCTGGGCTTAACTGCAGCTTCATACAAAGACAGAACAGTATGCTAATAATGAAAATCTACTGTTTGACAGACTATGACAAGTAAAGAAGCTAACCAAGAAGTGGAGATTGCCCGGTGTCACAGAGGGCAGTATTTTGGAGAACTTGCACTTGTTACCAACAAACCCAGAGCAGCCTCTGCCTATGCTGTTGGGGAGGTCAAATGTTTAGGTAAGCAGATGTTCTCTGTTTCTGGTTACCCTTTTTTGGTCTTTAATAGTTTTGTGGACCATGCTTGAGTGAGCAGCTGTTCAAAAGCCTGGTAGCCTTTTGGTAACTGGTGCTCAAGCACAAGAAGCTAGGAGCATTGGCTGGAGCAGCTCTGCACACTGAAGTTGAGCAGCACTGCTGCTTCCTTCCAGCAGGTTCTGGTTTATCTGCTTGTGTGGCCTGTACTATTTGGAAAGGGTAAGTAGCATCAGCTTCTTCTCTACAGCTTGGTCACACACAGCTTTTGTCACGCGGTTTTTTTCAATGCCAGCTTGTTGTGTGTTTGGCTTCTGTATTTATCCTTGAGGTCAGGTGTGTATTTCATTAATCCTGTTTCTCCACATAGCAGTAGAGAGGGAAATGGGAAATACAATTTCTGTTTCTGTGGCTTCTATCAAAGTCTCAGACCTGAAGGGGTTGGACTGGATGTCTGAGTTCTGAGCTGAAAAAATAGCTGTGTGTGTGGTGTCCTGTTTGACAAACAATCTTGTTTTCACTTGTGTTCCTTTGCAGTCATGGATGTGCAAGCATTTGAGAGGTTGCTTGGACCCTGTATGGACATTATGAAGAGGAATATAACACATTATGAGGAGCAGCTGGTGGCAATGTTTGGCTCTAGCATGGACCTGTTGGATCCAGGAAATTAGGCACAGGGTACCTCAATGCCTTCTTAGTTCAAGACACAGAAAAGCCTCCTATCAGCAACACAACTCACAAGGAAAACGGACACTACGGAACAGTTACTGCTGCTGTCTTCTTGGGCATTTTAGAAACCATAAACAAGTCTCAGCACAGATGGATTGCTCACTCCCTGTCTCCACTTTGCTGCTGATACTTCATTCTTAGACCTAGATTAAAGATGATTCTAACCCCATGTTCACTTACTTGGTTCAGAATGGCATCTGTCCAACAGTTCAAGTGCCTGATATGAAACCCAAAGTGTGCAAGGTATAGAAGCCTCCTTCCCTCTGGTGTTACTGTTGGGATAAATTTTCAGATCACATTCTGTAGCAGGCGGTTGCCTGTTCCACTGAGGCAGCCTGTGGAATATGAGCCTTTCACAGGCCTATGACATTGGTCTGATGCTTTCCTTACACAGTATCAAATTTGTTTTTAATTGTAGCATCTGGGTTTGAAGTTAAAATACCAATGGAGATGATTAATAAGGTGGCACTGAAGTTTTCTTCCACCGGCCGAAAGCAGGAGGTACTATAGCTCTTCAAACCAAGTAAACCGAGCTGGGGACAGGGGAGAGTCTGCTTAGCAACAAAATGCAGAAGGTGAAGCACTACTAATATTTTAAGAATTTTCTGAGCAGCAAAGAAAATTGGTTTACTCTGTGCTGCCCAAAAAAAAAGTGCAGTGGTTCAGATCAAATGGCCTGAAGGTGTGATAGTTGTCATCTCCCCAAATTTGCTCCTTGTTGCTGACACGGAGCATGTTTTATAGTGGTGAGATCACAATATATGACCTTCTCTTGCTTACAGAGATCCTTTACACTGCTACATTTCCCAGGGCGCTCTTGTTGACTGGGTCAGTTTTAAAGCTTTTTAAGGAGGTGAATGTTTTGTAATTTAAATGAAGATTACTTCTGTACTTATTTACAGGAGCTTCCCCCCAGTCCTAACATTTCACAGTACTCTTAACTTCATTAGACACTTGGATGCTTCCAAATACCACGTTGATTTGCTAAACTTTTCAGGTTGGCAGCGTTTGACTTTGTTAACTATGTAGTTGGTGTGTTTGAGGAGTCTTTTTGGTTTAGGTGATAACTAAGCTAACGATGTTTATCTGAAATACCTGTTAAATTTGCAGCATTTATTAGGTAGATTCTATAGCTTTAATGACCTTAATTGGCAGACTGCTGAGATTTTATCAGAGTATTATCAAAATGAGAATCAGACCATAAAGAAGGACATTTTTATGGTGTACAAACAGAATATTTATATTAAGACATGGAATTTGTAGGTTATAAGTCTAGTGACCCTTTGAATTGACATTCTTCTGCAGCTCATGCGAAACTTACTGGTGTTTTATGGGGTTATAAAATTTTAATTGTGGATGCTAGTTTAACAGAACCTGCTCTTTTTTTTATTCATGGCCCTGTGAGTGAGATCAGAAAGATGCTAATGTTGAATTCCTGTTTCTAGTTATCACAGTGGACATTTCTCTTAAGGCACGAGATGCTTAGCTGCAACTCTGATTTCTGGACAATTTTCTTCCCTAAATGGATGAGCTCCTCCCAGTTCCTGCAGTATGAGTAAGATGGAAACTTAAGTTTGAATGGCTGTTGTCCAGTTACTGTAATTGGAGTCATATTTTTATATAATGCAAATGATTTGTAACGGACACCACTGAACTAGGTGTTTCCATATTATTAAAGTCCTGGTTGTGATGTCTAGTGGCTGTTCTAACTGGATGTATTTTAGGACAGTGAATTTCTCTTGGTTTACTGGGCTGTGTTTTTTCTTGTAAATTACAGCCAAAGCAGCAGCAGGTACTTCATTCAAGCTCCCAAGGTTTAACACCAAAGAAAAAAACATTCTTTTGATTACAAATTACAAAACCAAAACAACCAAAACCCCCTCCCAAAACAACCCCCCCTCACCTCATCAGGTCCTTCCACCGATAACAAATAAAACTTGAAGATACTTTGAGCTCCAAGACAAGAGTCTTTCTGAAGCCAGCTCGTGATTGTCCTGTGAACCAAACATAAACTGGTGTCCAAACCAGTCTGAGTTTGTGCTGCCTAAACTGTCATGTGAGCCAAAAAGAAACTTGCTGGGAATAATCATCAGCTGGCCTTTGTTGCTCGCAGGCTGAGTATCCTCTCCTTTATCTGGAGGAACCTGGCAGGTTGGGTGGCCTTACAAGAGGATTCTGGTTCTTACAGCCTTTGGTTCTGTGCGGGACAGGGTACTACACCTCAGCATACACAAACATGTTCAGTTGTTCTGAAGCTTAACCAAAAAACCAGGCCAGACTGATGTTAGGTTCCTGAGGTAGTTCTGCCTGGAAGGGAGGATTTGATGGCTTCTAGAAGCCAATGGAAAGGGCAAGAACATAAAATCAAAAGAAAGATCCTATGCAAGCAGGAATGAGCTTTTGAAGTTCTACCTTTCTCTAGACTCCCTGGAGCAAAGGCATACTGGGCAATGCCATCCTGCATCCAGGGTCTGTGTGACATTATTCAGTGGTGTAGGGAGACAGCCTGCCCTGGAGCTGAAAGAGAACAAGCCTGTAAGAAGGTGTGTCCATTGAAAAGCGGTAATTTGCAACGTGCCTGATGAGTTTGGTCTGGTTTAACCATTTGTTCTGTAAAATTTTGGAGCATGAAGGTAGCCAGAGAAGCTTTGTAGTAAGATACTCAGCATTGCCAGGTACCTGGTTAGAGCACTGACAGCGAGCCAAGTCTGGAAGCATGAGTGATGATACCAAGACCAGGGAGCGAAGCGAGGCACCTGCTCGTAAAGATCTGCCCGCATCACTGATCTCAGCTCATCCCTTTTCACTGTGACTGTTCATCATGATTGTCGTGGAGAACGAGCCCAGGTTTTTTGTTGTTACTCAGTGTTCAGTAAATTTGCCGTGGAGTCTCTGAAATTGGCAGTAGAGAGGGATCTAGTTTTTAATAAAAGAACTCAGCAGCAAAGTGGGCAGAGAAGATAGCGTCTTCGAGACTTAAGAGGGGGAAAAAGTCGTCTCTTGTTTGTGATTCCCTGCTTGTGGTTGTTGTGAAGTCAGTGAGAGGAGCTTTCTGTGGTCCAATATCCTGGTATACGGTATTTCTGTTTAATGTCACAGCGCAGGTTTCATAATGTAAAAGAATGAAAGAGGGCAGAAGAGCTCTCTCTTTAGAAACTAAAGCGCAGAACTTTAAAAGAAAACTTTAAAAACAAAGTGCAATATTGCACAGAGGGCAAAAACCAGAAACCCCTTTGAATGTCACTTCCATTCTTTCTTTTCCATTGGCTGAAAGCAGACTCTTGTTCTTGATGTGTACCTGTAAACTAGTCTTGCCAAAATCCAAATACTTTGGTATTTCTGGTTTTAACTCCAGATAATTTCTGTTGTGATGGCTATTCCTGAGTCCTTTCGCTTTTTTTCAAACCATCTATTTTATTTCAAGAGGCCTTCCTTGTGGATTTCCTCCTGACGGTCTGCAGGACTGCACTGCTATTTCAAGATGCAAGAGAAAAGTCACTAACCTCATAGGAGAACACTCAACTCCACTTAGCTGGCTGGAGCTAATAATGCGCTACTAATTTTCCTCTGCTCTGGGGGGGCAGGAGGGGAATTAAATTCTGCATAAAGATGCTACCTCAAGGCTCCAAGTGCTTTTAAAGGTCTTTCACCTGGGAGAATTTCGTAAGACAGTTCTTAAAATTGGACTGTTCCTTTTAGTTAAATGTGTTTGGTTTTGTTTTTGTTTTTTTTTTTTTAATTGAGGGACCCTTCTTTTAATTCATTCTACATTTAGTGCTTGGCTCTCAAAGGAGGAACAGCTGCAGAGTTTGGTTCTTGCGCTGTAGCGTTGAACATGAGAAAATATCTGCCATCTAGAACCACGGTTTGAGCAAGTTAAACCGCTCTGGGGTTCAGCTTCACTTTTGGTTAATAAAAACCTGACATGTGTCCAGCCTTCCTGTACAGTCCTGTGTGTGCTCTTTATTGACTCGCTGCAGCTGATAGACACCCCCCTCCCCCCATGTGCTTTCATCCGGAGTGGGCTTCACAGCAGCCAGCTGGATTGACTGCAGCGCCGGAGTTACTGTTGCTTGTGGTAGCAGAGCCTCAGGGAGAGCAGCGCTCGCCCCTCTGGCAATAGCCAAAAGAGATTTGTACCTTACCCAACCACCAAGTTCTGCTGTTTGGTGATTAAACTTTACTAATACCTTCAAAGTAGTGCCAGTTTCTGTAGATACTACTCCAGGTAAAACTGGCTGCTCTGATACATCTGCCAAATCATCACAGAGCTGATTCATTGTTGGAGCAGTGTGGTAACTCTCAGTTCCTAGGAGAAGCACAGTATTCCTGAGGGTCTCTTGCTGGCCTACACGTAACAGCTGCTGTGTTTTATGTGGCAAACTGCCTTTTTTTTTTTTCTTAACCTAACTAACAATGCAGAAGGAAAACTGCAATGTGAAATTGCCTGCTGGAATGTCCAGTATTTGCTTTTGCTGAAGTGTTGTTTTTCAATGCTTAGTAGTTGATGTACAGTTTTAAAATTCATCAGGAAGAGCAGTTCAGGGGGATCGTGGTGCCTCTGATGAGAGGGCCTCGGCTGGACCAAGGTACTTCAGTTTTGGGTTGGTGCTTGAAAGGGCCAGAGGGCAGCAGCATGATAAAACAGCTATAACATGTTACATTGTACAGAAGAATAAGGAAAAGCTGGGATATTTTCCCCACTATGGTAAGGAAGACTAGAAGAAAAGAGGCAGGGAAAATTTGAACAAGGAGGAATGATCCCATATTGATTAGGACAGGCTTATTAACATGGGGCATAAGTGGCAGCAGGGGAGCTGTTGATTAAGCATTGAAAAGATCTGCCTGGAAGACAGCTGGAGTAGGCTGCTTGGGGGAGCGTGAAATCTTCAGCACTGGGTTTTTTTTCCTTTGAATGGTTGTGAAGCAGCTCTGCTGAAGGCTTACAGTATCTGTCTGAGGCAGGGGTGGATTAAATAACCTCTTGGGGCAGGCTTTTCCTCGAGGTGTTGCTGTTTTCTTATGCATGCCTCTTTAAATTCAGCAAGGGCTTTAGCTGACAACAAATATGCTGTCTCCAGGCTCTGCATCACATCAGCAGTAGGAAGATGAGGACAGATCAGTGCCCTTTAGAGCCCAACGTGCATGTAGGCTGCCAGTGGGCTCTGGGCCACAGCTTGCCAAGCACCCAGGGCAGAGAGGAAACCCCAAATCCGGATAGAGAAAAACATCTCCAACTCTCAGGCAGAACAGCTTCGTGGCAAAGGCAAATGCTGTCTGGCAAGTTGGGCCCTAACTCAAGTGTGTCACAGTGTCTAACACAAATCTACTGCAGTGTTACCCTGCTGGGGTCAATAGTAATTCCTGGGTGAATCTTTATAGAATCTTTTTTGGGGAAAAAAGAAGGTTTTGTATGGAGGATGATGTTCATCATTGTGGCAAAGCTGATTCCATCCTTCCCTCCTTTCTGCTCTTCCTCTCCGAAGGATGTTTCTCACAGCACTCTGGGTTCGTGTTGCCACCTGCTCCTCCCGCTTCCCCCAGATTCCCCGTTCAGCCCCGAGGGCTGCCCGCAGCGGCTGAGCTCGGCTCTCCTGACGGCGGGGACGGGGAGT
>VZTU01012565.1:98947-141209 GCA_013400835.1 Zapornia atra | reverse complement strand
AGGCCAAGGGTGGCGGGAGGCGCTGGGGCACAGCCCGGGGCACTATTGGGAGGAGAGGTGGGCTGGGGCTGCGAGGGACCGGGCAGCCGGTGTGGCGCTGCGGGGCGGGGGGGGGGAGCGGGGCCGAGACCCCTGGAGCGCGGGTTTCACCTCCCGGGCAGCCTGCGGAGCCCCTCGACGGGCATGTGGCGATGCCGCCGCCGCACGGCATCCTGCAGCGAGCCGGGAGTTGTTCGGGCCCTGCTACCGTCTGTTAGGCGGGTTTTCCTCCCGCAGGCAGCCGCGGCTCTCGGCGATGTGCCATGTGCGGCTTGCGGGGCGCGCTCGGTGCGTGGGTTCGGGTGGCCGGGACTCGGGCCCGCCCCGAGGGAGGCCTTGTGCCTTCTGGCTGAGTAAGTTCGTGCAGTTTCTGCTTTTCTCGGGGTCTGGTCCAGCGTTTGGAGCCGAGATGGGTTCTGGGTGCCCCGTTCTGGTAGCTGAGATGAAGTTACCTCTGAAGGAGCTGCTTTTGGCTCCGTGTCCCTCCTGTGCAGCCCAGGGAAGGCTGCAGAGCTGTGGAGATGGAACTGAGGGTACACCCCGCTTTCGTTATCGCGGGGAGTGATGACACTCAGCAGAACGAACCCAGCTGTGACCTGTGTGTCACAGTTAATGCTTCTGGCATGCCTACAACACACGTACGTGCTGCCTCCATAAGAAAGGGACTGTCTCAGAGCAAGGAGAAATAGTCCAAATTTCATAATCTCCTGCTTGCAGTTATTTTCCGCTTTAAAAACTAGGTTTGCTTAAGGCATGACCAGGCAGTACTGTGAATCAGAGGGAGAACTGGCTGTTGCTTGTGAGTCCCACTCTGGCTGAGAGTGGGGATGCAGGGCTAGGAAAGAGGCCAGGGATACTCCAGCAGCAGGTTATGCCAGTGGGAAGCGTGGTTTAAATGGGGGGAGGGCGCTCCCTCTGCCTCTTGTACAGCTCTGATTCCCGCGTCCTTGATTTCTCTTCCTGGTTCCTTGCATCTGGTGAATACTCTTAACCTGAATGACAGTAATTGTAGGTTCCCCACAGGATATACAACTAATCTGTTGATTGTCTTATTAAATGCTCTTCCTTTAAGTAATCTGCACTTAAGAAGTGGGGGTTTTGTGTGTGAGGATCTTGCCTTAACTAATGTTCCTGTCTTCCTCCAAACAGAAGCTATGTATGAGAAATGGTCCAGAAGATCTTGTGAATCTAGCAAGCTATGGCTCTCAGTTGCTGCAGCTCCTGTTGCAAATAAAACTGATGAGGTTTATTTTCTGTCAAGCCTAATACTTTGTACCTGTTTCAGTAGCTGAGGGGTGCATGTGCCAAGTCCTGCAAGAAGTTGTGTAACTTCTGGAACTCCCTAGTTATCAGCCCAGATTAGTTCCATGCCTTGTGTTTTGCTAGTGCAAATGACAATAGCTTTTAAAATTTTTGTTCTTTCCTTTGGTTTGTATGATTCTGGATAGGAAAGGAAACTGGGAAGTAGCTTTTTCAGTCCTGACTCTGTGTGTGGGGCGGTGTCTGGGTGAGAGTGATACCAACTGTTGCTCCCCCCTCTGTCTTTCATCTCTGTATTCCGTTACTAACGGGTGTTCAGGAAAAAAACCCTCTCAACTAATCTGTTCTGATCTCTTGTTAATAACAGAATTCTGGAGCACTGTGCCTTTTGATTTAAAATCTGTCTCTAAGATACAGCTATTAGTAATTGTTTGTTTTACTGCAGAAGCCCTGTTGATAGTTGAAGGATGGCTTGAAGTGTGTGTGGCACAGATGGTTTATATAGAGGCAGTGTGGGATAACAAAATACAGGAAGCTACAACACAGACATGGTTTCTTATTTGATGTAAGTCAACTATTTTGTCATGTTGGACACTCCATCTTACATCCCTGGTATCTGAATAATGTGTTTATTGATGGATGATGCTGTCCCCAATTTGAACTTTCCTGGTTTAAATAAGCTGCCCAAAATAAATCCTTGTGTTTGAAGAGGTGTGTAAATGGAGCCCCCCCTAAGAAATAAGGGTTGAACCACTTCTGTAGGGCATTAAGACTGTGTTTTACTTTGTTATATTACAGATGCAAGGAAGTAGGTTGACATTAACTGAATGCTCCTTGGGTTTGTTCCTCATCCCACCTCAAAGCGATACCTTCGAAAGATGTAGATCTGTGCAGTTCTTCATCCCAAACTCATGTTTGGAGAACTAGGTCTTCACATGCTAGGCTTGTTCTGAAGCTGAAATACAAAGGCATCCATGAATAAATTTTCTATTCTTTTGTCAGCAGTGGGTATTAAGATTTTATCTCACTGCTCACTGTTGCAAGAGTTGCTTTCAACTTGCTTTTTTTTTTCCTGTAGAACATTGCTTATAAGATCACTCATGTGAAGATGACCAAGGCCCAGGTTAGGTGCAGCTTTAACGTGGCCACTGAACTAGTAATAATGTAAACCCGATGTGGGTGCTGAAAATACCCAGTTTTCTGAATAACCAGCTAAGGAAAAGGTGAAGAATTTCAGGAAAAGCTCTGTGGACGTGGTGAAATACTAAGCAGAAGACCAAAGCTTTTGTCAAATGAATAGTTTGCTTGTCTATTGTTCCAAGCAGCTTCTGTTAATTTAGATTTACTACAATAGACTGGGTAAGTGTAAACTTAATAGCATCGAGTCAAGGGCTGTACTTGGCAGAGGCTGAGTTTCTGTTTCCTGGGGATGAAGGTGAAACTGAGAAAACAAAACTGAAAACAAAGCCCAAAGCTGCTACCTACTTACCTGAATTCTCCAGAAACCTAAGAAGGGACACAGCTAGTACTTAAAGTACAAACCCTCAAAGGAATAGTTTTTGCTTAGTAAGAGCATGTTAACCCCCTAGTAAATGTGGTTTTTTTTAGATTGTTAGGAAATAAACTGCAAAATTTTCTGATACGCTCACAAGCTATTTATGTTTCTTTCAAGTCAGAAGAGCTCAGTTGTTCTTACATCTCAGCTGGTACATAATCTCCAGACTTTTGTGTTGCAACAAAGAAATTGTCAGCTGAGGTTTTCCTTCAGTGTATTTATTTCCAAGGTTAATTGAAGGGGAACACGATGCCTTTACGGTTTTACGGAAGTCGTTTCCCTGGTTGGGTGTGTTAGAAGCAGTCTTGAGTTTTGTTGAAGTGAGCACTGTGCTTCTGGAGTCCTTTTCTTTTTGTAAGCCAAACATTTATATCACAGGTGCATTCCCCCCTGGTACCTCACTGAGGAGACTGGAAATCACATGAGCAAATGTGGTGGAATTCCTATGTTGTGTCCTGCTGTCGTGGCAGTAAGAGGAGAGAGTCACTGTAACTGCCCAGGAGTGTGCTGGGCACCTTCTCCTAGGCATGTGTCAGTGCTCTTGGTAGGTACCTGTACCAGCTGCTTGGCAGAGAACGAAGTTGTTTGGTTCCTGTTGTGTTCCTTGGACTCAGTAGGGGTGGAAGTACATCCACTATATTAAGCCATTTGCAAGTACCACGTCCTGATGCCAAACGTCATGCTCTGACAGCAGGGGCATTTTCAGCACTAAAGCTTTAACAAGTTGTGGCTATTGAACTCGCTTCATATTGCAGTATTTCATCCCTGCATTTCCTGCTTAAAATCAGCTTGCTTTCTAGGCCTTAAAATAAGATGCTATTTTCTTCCTCAATAACCTAGATGTATTCCTTAATAAGAACTGCGCCTCTGTATGTACAAGTTTTAGAGCACTTTAAAGCAGTAAAACCACTGGCGAGTTCTAAGCTATACAGACACTTCTAAACATGCCTTGGTTCTTTTCTGAAGTGATTTTCCCTTTACATGCATTTCGTGTTGAAATTGAAGTCGTGAAACAGCCAATTTTGCTACGCTACATTGTTGTCTTGAAGGCATTTGGAAATGAACAGCTGAAATAAATCCCTCTCCTAACATCCTTTTCAGAGTTTTTCCTTTTCCTTATGCAATGATGAATGTCAGCTCGCAGCTTTTAGATTAGAAAAATGTCAAGAAAGCATTTATGGTTTTTGCTGTATTGTTCTGTGGTACCAAAATGGAGTCATATGTTTCTAGAACTGTAGCATTTGTTTTAAAAGCTTGTGAAGGACTTTGCACGTCTGCTTTATAAGGATTTCCATCCCTATGAGGTTGCCTTTGCTTTGGAAAAAATACCATGAAGTTACTTTTAGAGATGGCTTTAGACAGGGAATATTAGGGCTCACTGGTTTGAGGTTTTGGAAATGCTCTGGATGCTTTGGAGATCCTCTGCTGGACTTAGGAAATAAGCTTGACCACCTCCCCCTCCAGCTTGAGCTCAAGAAGGGTAGTTGTTTCATCCCACTTAATTTATCTGTCCCAACCTTACCGTTTCCACTGGTGAACTTACGAAATTAGTATTGCGTTTGTAGCTCCTGCAAAGATTGCAGTCAGAATATTAGTTGCCTTAGGAAATTCATTGCCTTAGAGGTCTTGCAGCTATTAGAATGAAAGTATTTGTATTGGCTACTGAGTCTTTCCTGGAAAAATACAAAATATTTTGCTTTTCTGGTGAAGGCCGTGGCGATGCAGGGTACTGAGAGGCTGTGATTTCTCTTGTCTCTCTCCAGAGCTTTCCTTGTTCAGTACTTTCCATTGCACATAAATGTGTGTCCTATTTTTTTCCCTGTGATTGCCCTGCTGCATAGCTTTCACTTGCTGAACACTTACTCAGTATTACACCAGCGATACAGGGTGTGTGGAACAGTATAACCTCCCCGGACAAACATGTGCGGTGTTGAAAATGCAGGTAAACAGCCCCTTTGCTGCTCCTACCTCAGAGAGGCCTAATGGCAGGTTGTGCAATAGCAAATAAATACTATGCCCCGTAGGGAAGAGGTCCCTGGGTCTCAGCAGCTTTCCTGATGTCGTTGCTACTTTTCACATGGGGGATTTTCTAAATAAACATTTAAAAGAGCATCTTACTAGAAATTGTTCCAATCCAGCCTACTTAGGCAGGGATTGTATTCATGCTTAATTAGGCTTTCCTCTCTTTAATGCTTATAAAATAAAGCCCTTTCAAACTTGCAGTTGATGTGACCTGAAGGTGACCTGGATCTTTATAATGGTTGGCTTTTCAAGCCTGTTGGATTAAACAGATGTACAGCAGAAATCTGTGAAAAATAGACCGACTATCCTGAGCCAGAAATCTAGAGACTGTTTTCTCAGGGAAACAGAATGTATTACCCAATATTGGCCAGACTCTACGTTTTATTATATGAATCTCTAAATTCACCACTTGTTCTTTCCTATTTTGTCTCTGCAAAAGCCTTTCTGTCCCATTTGCTTTCTGTTTCAAAAACTAGGGAAGATGATAAACGGCAATTGCTAAACATTTGGATGTGTTTTGCTGTGTAACTTTCACCTAGGAATGTTAACAAAGTTATCTGAGCAGCTCTGAGATGCTGATGTTTTAACAAGTGCAGGAATACCAATAATCTTGGTGAGTTTGAGAGAGAATGTTGGCTCTGCATGAAAATGGGTAAGTTCAGGATAACGTTAATTCCAGGCAGTGATTGTGAAACTGTTACTGGCGAAGGGCTGGAGAAAGGCTGCATGGTTGTCACTGATCCATGTGGATCTTTGGAAAATACTCTTTTTCAGCAACTCTACCCAGCATTCTGTAGTGGTAGGAAGAAGATTTTAGGAAATGGCAGTGGGCAGCTGAGGTCAAACAGCTTTCCTGAGTCCTGACCTCCTCCTTCCAGCACCGGTTTCCGCTTTCTTGGCTAATCGGAGCAGCCAGGAAATGATCCCATAGGTGAAATGCTTTGCTTGGCATCTTTAAAAATGTATATTGAAACTGCTGCTGGAATATCAAGGTTGTGGCAGAACCTGGCTTGGCAGCGTTGGTGAGAAGAGCAGTGGATGTACGAACCTTACTCGTGTGGGAGTCTGGAGGCCTCGGGGAGGTTGTCTGGAGGAATGGGTTTATGTCCTGTCTTCTTGGTAGCCTCTGTGTAGTTTGCTGTCCATGGGCAAAATCAGAAGCTGGAGGCTGTCTCTCTTCAGCAAGCCAAGACCTTTCTTTGCCAAGTGGCGGCTGTTTGAGCTCCTTTGATGTTGTTTGGTAAACTGAGTCATAGGAACAATTTTGAGCCATTCGTGTAGGAGTGAGAGATGCCATGGGAATTTCTGCGTGAGCGTAGCTAGCCATACCTCACTGAGCCTGGCTGTTGAGCCCTAAAATTGTTGGCAGGAGTGAACTCTGGTAATTACTAGCCCTTTCTGAAGCCTTTTCCTCTGCATGTTCCTGAGTTAGATGAGGCAGCCTAACAGACATGATGCTGAGCGTGCCTGTCTGTTTTCCTTACACTTCATTTATTTCCTATGGGCACACTCGCAGTCTCACTATCAAATCAGGCTGTCCCAGGAGAAAATTGTCGTAATTCAGATTTCTTTCCTAAACAAACCAGAATTTGGCAGAGTAATAAAGGCTTTTGTGCATTTAGGCTTTCTCCACGTGGAGTTGAAAGCTCTTCTTTGGTCCTATGGGAAGCATATATCAGTGGTGCTAATTATAATCCCACGACAAGCTTGTTGCCTTGTGGAGGCAATAGGAAGTATCAACTTCTCACTAAAACTCAGCATGCTGTGGTATGTGGAGCCATGGCAGATATTGGGAATGGGATTGTGTTTCTTATGGCTTTTCTACTCTGGCTGTTCTTTGGCTTTCAATCTCATTACTGACTGTAGGAAAAAGAAACTCAGAAGACCACTTAGGCATTTTCATTACTGGTCAAGGTGGTGGCTGAGGTGGCCAATTCTTTGTTAGGGTCAGAGTTGATGGAGAGAGAACGAACGACCACTTCTGAAGGGCAATGCTCACTTGTTTTAGGTTAACCTGTGATGCAAGGGCTCGATTAGTGCTTCAGGGTGCCAAAGCAGAACTGGGTGGGAAAATACCTCAAGTCTGGATGGAAGAAAGAGTTGTGGCCCTAATCTGGTTTTGTAATGCAATCTTACAGTGAGAAGGAGCTCGGAGCCCTGAGCTGTTTATCACTGGGCTTTCCAGAGGAGACAACTGTGGTGTTGATCAGGGTGGTTGTATGCAGGAAGGTGCTTTGACGGTTGTCTGATTAATCTGTGTGTTCTGCCTGCCCAAGAGTGTTTTCTTGGGGGGGCAGTAGAAAAGGTTAATGGCTGGATAAGGAGTAAGGGCTGCAAAGGATTGAGCAATAACTTTGCTGCTTTCAAAATCCTAGAAAAGATGAATGACTGAACGTGGTGAATCATCAGTGACGTGGTTTTTTCAGTGAAACAGCCAATGGTCCTTTGAGATTTGCTGAATAAGCAGTTGCTGCAGTTTTTTTTGGCTGTGTGAAGTAGCCTCTTCCTACTTCCCAAAATGCAGCAACGGTCGTGAAACAGGAAAAGCCACGTGTTAGGGGGGAATCTGGATTTCCAGGTGTCCCTTTAATTGGTTTCTGCCACACAGGTTCCAAATATAATTACACTGGTTGGATTGCAATCGGGTCTGTGGATTTTCGTTAATATTCACAAGGATTTGGGCTTCTTGTTTTGCAGGAAAATACCTTAATTATCATTTCAAATGGGTAAGAGAGAATATGGAGAGTGCATGTCAGCCTGTCTTTCTGAAAGTGGACACTTTAATTCCAGTATAATAGTTGTGTGTGTCATTTTGAGGCATCTTGGGTTTTTGTCATTTCCAACTAAGCTTCTAGGTCATGAAGTGTTTTAAATCACTTTGGTTTTCATGCTTGCTAGTCTGGACTTTGTTCTCAGTGCTAGATGGTTCAACATTGCTACCAATACTTGACAGCTTTTGATAATAAAGGATATTTTAAGTGAATTTTAAAAAATGGAATAGCATTTTTGCCTGAGCAGCGTTGTGGTTTGGAAGAAAACTTCAGTAAATAAATTCTGGATCGGTTAAGGTTGAACACACAAGGTGATGCCATCTGATAAGTGTTGCATTTGCCTCTTGACTGGAGTAGTCATGATTCTTGCTTTATGCTACTTTTCCTGTTGGTAAATGCTAAATGGAAAATGAATTCTCTGGAGGGTTTCGTTAACTTGCCCCACTTTGTTTGCATCCAATGGTATGTTTATGTTCTTCAGTGTACAAGCTTTTAATTTAATTTCATTTGAAAAAGGAGAACTCTTTCTGAGTGGTTCTGAAGGCAACTTCCAAAGCCAGAAGAAGCTTTGCGGTCCCCAAGAGAAGTTACTAATAAATGCCCTTAGTGTATTTTTAGCTTTGAAGCTGAATTTATAATACTTCATGCTTCAAACACTCAGTTAATTGAATTATCTAGTTGGTATGCAGGTACGTGCCAGGTAGAGCTACTGTTACAGAACAGACAAATTTGGTATATAAACTCAAGCTGCCAGAAGTGCCTTCGTTTATTTGTTATTTCATTATTGTCTTTTCACAACAGTATGGAGTACAGCATTAATTTTAATATCTGAAAAAACTGCATCCTGCTCTGATCTGTCCATTCTGTTTATGTAAGACTCCTCCTGATGTATGAGCAGCTCAGCAAAATTAGGTGGCGTTTGAGATTGAAAAATGATGCAGGACTTTACATAAAATACATGTGAAAGTTTGTACCCAGGTGGATGAACCCATCTGAGCTGGGTAACAACTGGTTTATCATGTGATGCTTGCTGCACTGCAGGCAGTAACTGGGTGGGTACTCACGCCTCGCTTGGCACGAACGTGGTGCTTAGGAGTACTGGGAGCCCTGGCTGGAGTTTGTATTTGCTTTAGGATTTCTAGTTCTCCCTGTGAATTTTGGAGCTGCAAGTGTGTGTGGTGTGGCTGAGTGTGGTCAGTGGGGAAATCTGGGGGATTCAGTAGTACCTTGGAAGGACTAGGGGGAATGTGGCAGGACTAGGGGGAATGGACTAAAGCTAAAGGAGGGAAGGGTTAGATTAGATATTAGGGGGAAGTTTTTTACAGAAAGAGTGGTGAGGGGCTGGAACAGGCTGCCCAGAGAAGTAGTGGGTGCCCCGTCCCTGGCAGTGTTCAAGGACAGGTTGGATGGGGCCCTGGACAACCTTGTGTAGCTCCAGGCCTGGAGGTTGGTGGCCCTGCCTGTGGCAGGGGGGTTGGAGCTCTATGATCCTTGGGGTCCCTTCCAACCCAGACCATTCTATGATTCTATGATTCTACCTTGAGCACTGTAATTATCTAATTAAATAATTAGATAAATCTCAACTAATGATATTGCTGCGTTGACTGGGTATTAGTCTACAAAAGGTACATGAGAAGAATTGTGCTTGGTGGGTCCTGCCACCCTGGCCAAGCGTAGCAGGGGAGAAGAACGTGCTTAAAAGGTGTTTGGGACGTAGACCCGTCCTACAACATCACACTGGTACAGTCGGAAGGAAAGTGTAGCAGCGTAGGTTACCTGGGAGGCTTCCCCTTTTCTGGCTCTGGGGACTTTCCAGCCCTCTTCAGTGTTGAGAGTTGCATTTTCTCAGGAGGCACCTTGCTTTCTGGCTCTCCGTTTTCGATGCAAATTATGTGGCCTTGGGATCATCTGTCTAATAAGACTTTAAAAAAAAAAGCTGTGTTTCTAGAACTTTGTGTATGCAAATAGTAAAGGATCTATCTGTTACTAAGCTTAGCCCAGATGAATTTTATTTCCTTGCTAATTAAACAATATCTAAAATGGGGATTATAGGCTTTCTAGGAACAGGACTTGCCTCACTTACAATCTTTGAAGTGTCAGAACTGCTTTTAGAGCTGTTTCCAAACTTAACTGGAGTAGGGGTAAACAAAGTCATGGTTTCCTTGCAATAGTCTGAGTAAGTGTACAAAATACTTGGTATCTGTTCTTGAAATAATTAGATAAATCTCAGCTAATGATATTGCTGCGTTGACTGGGTATTAGTCTACAAAAGGTACATGAGAAGAATTGTGCTTTGTGAATGTAATTGTGGTGGGAGAACTGTTAATTCTTAAAATCTAAAAATGGTTCACTGAGATTTAGATATATCTGCATAGTTAATAGATAAATAAGTAACATTAAGCATGCATTATGAATGAAGAATTTATCACCCTGAGAAACTGTTGTGTTCTAGTTACTCAAGCACACCCCAAAGCTTTTGTGGTAACTGTTCTTGTGTGAAAATAATTAGAGGTTGGGCAGCTGTAGGTATTTACTGGTATTTTATTCCCTTATGATGGGGGGCAATAATTCTTGGGGGTTCCTTACAAGGAGCTTTCTTGAGGTGTTGTCAGTAGAGGTGTATGGTGAGTATACTCTTACTATCTTTTTCCTTAACTGAATGAAACTATCCAAGTGCTTCACAGGTCTGCAAGCTCTTGGACCTCTCTCTGTCTTCTGCTCCCTGAAGCGGAGATGGCTGCTAGTGAAGGGCCTGAGCAAACCCAGCTCTTCACCTTCGCCTGGGCACTTAAAATTGGGATCTGAGTTTTCTGTTTCTGCGTGTTTCCTCATTGGGCAGTGGTCATATTTGGAGAAGTATCTAATAACTTTCTTCAGCTCACCACTTCTCATTTCTAATAACTTTTTCCTTTTATCAGGAATACATAATCCGTGTGCAGAGAGGAGTTTCAGTGGAAAACAGTTGGCAGGTAATTTCTTTAACCATGGTTCTTGTAACAGGGATGCCTTTTGGGGAGGAATTTAAAAACTCATCCTAGTTTTTAAAATCTGAGCTGGAGGGGGAAATGTTGGTTGGGAATTGGGAACACAAAGTGCTTGAATAGTTTTGGTCAAAAACTAAGAAAAAAAAAATACTGCTGCCAGCTACAGAAGGCTTGTTGTCTGCTTCTCTTGTGAGTGTTCCAGGAAAAATGCCTGTCATGTCTTACTACTTGGTGTTGGTACAACCATAATTTTTAAATCTCAAGTGCCAGTTTGGCTTCCTTAGTGCTAAAATTACAGCCTGGCTGAAGCACAACCAATGAAACCTAGAAGTAGCAATGCAGATGACCATGCAAAGCTGTTGAATCTAATACAGCAAAGACGCTTTGTTTGCAGACAGCTTCTCTCCCAGATATTTTTTGGAAGCTATTTTAAGATCGTGTTTAGAAATGCATTTTTCTTCTGGTTGGGTTGGGATGTGATTAAAAACTGCTTTGTGGCAAAGTGACACAGATTCAGCAGTTAGGCATGTGTAAAAGAAAAAAAAAAAAGGTTAAAAGAAGATGATAAGTGGGAATTGTCTCTGATGGGATTTTGGAAAGTAAAATGCAAATGGGAAAAGTAATATGTTTCCTGAACTTTGTCTTTATGTTTTGCAGATTGTGAGGAGATACAGTGACTTTGACTTGCTTAATAATAGCTTGCAGGTAACTTTCACCCTTGATGTATAAATACAATATCTCATTCAGAAAGCTATACTTGGAATGGCTTGTTATACTTTTATGTATTGCAGTGAAGAAAAAACCAGAAATTCACATAGCTGTAAGGAGAAACTGTGACTTCAGATGTAACTTTAATGTATACTTCTTCACTCTTATGTTTTCTCTTGTAAAATTTAGCATCAACAGGACCAATTTATATAGAAATGGAGGAAATTGGCAGCTACTGAATCTTTTCCCTTCAGTACTGTGACTTGTTCCAGTTTTATGTGTTATTTGTTCCTCCTTTGATTTGAAGAAAGCCAAGGCGCGTACCAACCTTACAAATTCAGCATTGAAGTGCTATGTGTCTCATTATTTATATTCATCTAAAAGCACTACCAGATGCTCCTTATCATGTGATGGTTTTCTGTATCACTGGAAAGTGTTCCTTAGTTAAACACTGGACTTACTGTGTGTTTTCTTTCACTTTTTAGGACAATTATTTCTTTCTAGTTTGTGTGGGAAAAAAGAAGGTTATATGAGTGTGGGAAAAGGGGGGAAGCAGCAGTGTCTAGCATCTACAGGAGTGAAACTTGTTCCTTCAGATATCCATAGTACTGTGGAAACACAAAGAAAAGTGACTACTTCTGTGATTTGAGGATAGCTCTTTGTGACTCTAAGATTTTTTTCCCATTAAACATTGTGTGACTTCAGGAGTTCAATACTGCTTCCACTTCCTCTCCCTCCTCCCCCCACCCCAAAAATTCAGCTATCTATCTGCTTGATGAACTTCAGTGTGCAAACCCATGCAAGGATGTTGCACTGGGTGCTCTGATACGCTGCTGCAAGAGATTCCTGTGCTAGGAGGTGGATGGGGGAGCAAATTAATCAACAGATGCAACGTGGCTGCCTTGTGGAATTACTGTCTTGTAGCACATAGGAACATTTACTGTGTCCTAGAAACCTCTTGTGTGATGTGCTGATTAAACGTGGTACAAAGAGGTCTCCTGCTCCAAAGAAATGGGAGATTTAAGATTAGATTAGTCCATCACAGTACATAGTGGTCATTGTAGTCTTAACCATAGTCAAGTTTTGATAGAGATCACTGACAGGGAATTTTGAGAAAGTTTTAAAAAGGAGAAGGAGTTTGCTTTTGCAGCCACCTATAATAAGCTCCTCTTAACCATGGGGAATAGAATGTGGTGAGGCATGAAAAACCTTTGTTGCCTTCTCATTTAACTTTCAAATGAGGCAGCTTTAGTAGAAAAGGCAATGGACCTTTAAGACTTAAAATTCATAAATGACAGGTACTGAAAGGTTAGGCTTAGGTGGCAAGTCTAGAAAGAGAAAAGGTTATGTATGAGGTAGTAGAGAAAGAAAAGGCCTTTGTGTCTGAGACAGAGGTGAATGATAACAGTACAGGATTCAGGAAATTGTTTGACAGCAACTTGCAGAGTGGGACAAGGAGGAATATGAAACAAGAGAGAGATTTTGCAGATACCAAGATCTGGGACAAAAACAGCTGCTTGGATGGGTAGGAAAGATCAAACGGAATCATCACGACATGCCTCTGCCTTGGGTAGGAGGATATGCAGAGGGTGGCCTAAATTACAGGCTCTCTTCTTAAACACTTGGTCTTTTTCAGTGAAAACTACAGCTCACCCCTCAATGTTCAAACTCCTGTTTCTGCTTTTCAGAGTCAGGAAAGGCAAGGCTGTATCTCTCCGTGCCTTTTCTGTCTAGGACAGAGAGCTGCCCTGAGAGGTAAGATTCTTCCTTATGTGCCCAGTAGAAGGGCAGGAAGAATCTTTTAAGTCTTTATCAACGATGCACAGCTCTGCTTTTGACCAACACCAGTGCTCCTCCAGCCTAGTTTGGTGGTGCCAGGACTTCTGAGAGAACAGACAGTAGCTGGTGAGAAGCGTGTTAAAATTGCTCATTTCTCCCACTGTTTTGGAGTTTTTTTATAAATTGATCTTTGTGATGCTGGAGCTGGAATTTTCTGGTCTGTTAATACACACAGCACTCCTCAGTTCTTTCCATCCAGAACTCCAAGCAATAGTGTTTTATCACCACAATCAGTTCCCATGACTTGTTTTTAAGCTCTTTTAAACTTTCACCTTGTGTATATTGAAATCAGAGTTAAAAAAAAAACTCCAAGCAAAACAAAACAAACCTCTTAAAAGCAGTGTAAAGCAAGGAGCAATAAAAAAAAAATCCTTCTTTCAAAACTAAAATGTTGCTGGAAGAACTGCTGGAGATTGTTTTGGGTGTAAAGCCCTGAGCTCTTGCAGTTCTGGGTGGCTGCCTTTGCATAGCTGCAGTTGAGTTGGAATGGAACTTTCCTGCTGTTAGTTTGGTACTACCTATGCAGTAATAGTAAGGATTGATAACTTCCAAACCAGGCTAGGGGATGCAGTCCTACCAGAGACCTTGGAAATAGCGAGCAGGGTATGTCTGTGATGGGTGTCAGGAAGTTGCAAGCCAGATTCCCTGAACTCTCAGCTGTGTACTGGGTTGAAAAGCTCCTTCCAGCCTGCCCAGTGAAGGTCACTGGGTGCTGGTCTGTTTTAAGTGAAGTACTGGTACAGTATTTGCAGCCAGGATCTGGCTTTTGTGAAGCATTTTATTGCAGCTTTTGAACAGACATTCCTGAGTGGGCTGTGGTTTGAAGATAAGAATGTTAATTCCCAGGTTCTTCTGTGGTGAAGCCCATCCTGGCTCCAGCGCTGAGCTGGGGCCACTGCTCACATTTGAAAGCATGTGAGGTCTTTGTAAGGTCAGGACTTTAGTGAGGTGTACTTCTGTGTAGACAGTGTTCTCACTGTGCTCTGTGTTTTGGCAGATAGCTACAAAAACTTAGGGGGGGGTGGGGGGAACGTTGCTTTCTTCGGAAGAAGAGCAGATGTGTGGCTTTTGAAATTAACTGCAAAACAAGTAACAGTGGTTTGAAAACATCTGAACTCCAGTCCTCAAGTGATGGGAGCTAGCTGTCAGGTCAAGAAGGTAAAGGTGATTATGATTTGATGTGCTCTCTTCAAATGAGTAATACCAGAAATGGATTTAGGTTTTGTTTAGAAACTTATTCTTGAGTTGAAGTAAGAGTGGTCTACCAGATGATAGCTTTGTAGTTCTGATGTTAGAGCCAGTAATTCACCAAGTTAGTTTTAAGTGGTATACTATTACTTTTGGGTTTATTCCTGGAGATATTTTTTTCCCTTGGGTATAAAAGAGCATTAAAAATGCTCAGTGGACAGAATGATTTCTATTAACATCTTCTGCAATTCAGGAGTAGTTACAGCTCTTTTTCAGCTCATGATTTGCAGTCAGAGACAGAAGTGCTCAGGTTTGGGGGGGGACACAACTCCTCCTGTGTTCAAAAGGAGGGGCAAAAAAGGAAAGGGATTGCTACTTCTCCCCCACTTTGTGGAACTGATCCTTTACTTCTTCCACTAATTAGAATGAAAGCCATTCAAACACCAAAAGTCCCAGTCTTCTCCCTGGTGAACTGTTTGCTTTAGAAATGAGGTTATTGCACCTGGTGTAATTGATTCCTGCAGTACACCACATCTTAAAGATAACACCCATGGAGATGGAGCTACCCACGGCAGGTGCTTTGATCTTTCAGGACAACGATGTGTTAGCAACAGGCAAATTTAATTCTGGCAATTCACATGATGTAATTGAATGTAAACACTCTGTGCAACCCAGTTTTGTTTTCTAGAGATGATCTCTCTGATCTGACTTATGTAAGGCTTTGAGTTTCTGCTTGTTTTTTCATCGTTCTATTTCTCTGGTTTTACCTGAATTTTTGTGTTGCTTCTGTCATCGTAAAACAACTGATGCACATCCACTGGTAGATTGCAGCTATCCCTGGGTTGAAAGATGTATAGCTGCTTAAAAACCGTACAGCAACACCGTTCAGAAGAGAAAATGGAAAGGTTGCTCTGTATTTGAAATGGCAGATTTAAAATACTGACAGTAAGGGCTTTAAATTACCTGTAAAGGCAGCAGAGGCAAAGGGAAGTCGTTAATCGGCGCTTCATGGAACAAGAAAGCATGAATCTTAGCTGGAGGAAATTGTAAGGTGTGAGTTGCTTTTCTGCTGTGGCAGAGGTATGTCACAGAAAGGATTTGGTGAAAATTGTAGCCATTTAGGGTTTGAAAGTAGTGTAGTGATTTTAAATGCATGACTCACTAGCAGAAATTTATCTCCTCACATTTTCAGTGTCGTTCCATTTACTAACCCCTTCGCTGTAGGATCCAGGCTGTTGTCTGACTAGCTCCCCCCTGATAACAGCACTTAGAAGAAACATAAAAGCTCCTATAGACACAGTGTGAAGAGTTACCCAGTAGTTAGCTTGCTGCCAGAGTCTTTTCCTTTCTGGGTTGCTAGTTTATATCCCTGAGGCATTTTGAAAGCAAGATAAATTAGTTTTTTCCTCTCTTTTGAAGATCTCAACTCTAAGTCTACCTCTTCCACCAAAAAAGCTGATTGGAAATATGGAGCGCGAATTCATAGCCGAGAGGCAGAAGGGGCTCCAGGCCTATCTGGATGTAATCACTACCCATCACATACTGTCCAACTGTGAGCTGGTAAAAAAATTCTTGGACCCAAACAGCTATTCTGTAAACTACACTGGTAAGTGAGGAGCTGCAAGACTGCAGTTTTACTTTTGTCTGTCTGTCTGTCTTCCATTAATGCTGGCAAGGATTTATACTGAAGCCTGAGGGGGGCAGAGGGGAGAACAACCTTCAGAATTGCCATGCTGTCCATGTGATTATTTATGATAATGTTTCTCCAGCTCTGTGCATGAATCGTGCTGTGATGGTCAAACCCAAGTACTGGAATTAATTTATATAGTAGTGATCAGTTCAGGTTCTATAGAAGCAGAACTTGGGCTGAAGGATTGTGAGTCCTTCACAGTTCATGATAAATGGGGTTGGGGTTTGGAAATTGTCTCCTGGAGTGTAAGGTGGAGTTAAGTTTGTCAGCTCTGCCTTCTGTTAAAATGGATGGTCTTCTGAACAGTGTGTCTCACATTCATCATGGTTCAAAAGGTTTTTCAAATCAACAAGAACAATTGTGGTCACCTTGTCTAGCTCTCTCTATCACTTTGAGTTGTGAGACTTCCTAGAACTAATTGAGCTAGGTGGAGTACTTTTTAAATGCTTGAATAAGTCACACGTCCTCTCCCCCCAAACACTGGAAAATCACTGCATCTCTTAAAATGATATCCCTGTGATCAGTTCTCTTCATTATTAAATATTTCATCTTTGAATTTGTCTGACTTCAGCTTCAGCCATTGGAAACTGTTAAATATTTTATGGGCTGAAAAAAACCCAAACTTCCTCATACTGATGAAACCTACTCCACAGATTCAGTTTGTGGGCAAACTGTTTGCAAAATGCAAAGCTTGTTTTCATAAAAACAGACCCTACTGAAGCAGGAACTTACTGCTTCCTTTTCACTTGTCGTTTTGCTCTCCCTTTATGTAACATTCTTGTGTCTTCAGCTTCAAAGTGCAAAGAACATTTCCCGGATGTTTATGATAAGCTGTGGAGGAGTTGTAAATTATTAGTAACTCTTCAAGGATACAGTTTGTCTGGCTTATGCTGAGCAAGCAATTTAAATCCTTAAGGAGACATTGTGACTTCTGTGTTAATTTTGAGTGCTTTCATCAAGATTGTTATTTCAGCGAGTTGCTGGAATGGTAATAAGCAATCAAATCAGTGCCTGTGGTCTTTGGAGACACCATCACCATGGAATTCCTTAAATTCTGGAGCAGTAAGCTGATATTTATTGCACTGTTCTCTCTTTTTTTTTTTTTCATAGCCTATTTTTGGAGAGAGAAGATACAGTGTAGAAAGATCACTGCATCCTTACCTTTTTGCTGTGTTTCTATGCCAAGATAAGCCCTGTTAGAGAAAGCTCCTCATTGGCACGATTCCCTTTCTCCCCCCTGCTGTCACCGCTTCTCACTGAGATTTCCCTTCAAACTGCTTTGTGAATAAACCAGTTGTGTTCCCAGCTGTGGGAGAATTCAGGAACCAGAACAGTGTTTCCCCCCCCCCCAAAAATACGTGTTGGATCATGATAGCTAGGAAAATACCTTTGCCTGAACAGAAGAGGAGAGAGTAACACATAGTGAAGCAGAACTGCTTAGTGTATGTGTAGTAACGGTACATTAAAGAGATGTAAAAGTTTGCACTTTTACAGGTACAGCAGAAATCTTTCTGGATGTAGTGTGGGGAGTTTTTGCTGTGAGCACTGGATTTGGACTTGGAAATGTAGATTTAGTACAGATTGAATGCAAACTCAGTGGACTCAGGGTTTTTTTTTTGAAGGTGGTGCTTTCTCTGTTTTCTCCGTGGATTTGAGTTCTCAGGTTAAAAATGTAAATGCCCTTTAACTGTGTTTTATCTGATTTCCTTTAAAGGGATTTTGCTGACTTTCAATCTGAATTCCTGCAGGCTTCCTTCTGGCATTGAACCTTACATAACATGTGGATAATTACCTTAAGTAGTATCTGAAAAACTTTCTTTCTTTCTTTCTTTCCAGAAATTGCCTTACAGCATGTTTCAATGTTCTTCCGATCGGAGCCAAAGTGGGAAGTGGTAGAGCCATTGAAAGATATAGGTAAGGAGAGTATGTATGCACAAATACTTGTCTGATTGGGTTTTTTCCAATTATATGAGCTGTCCTAAGATTACAGTACTATCTTTGCTTACAGACCCTGCCCTGCCTGTAAGCCACGTGACTTAGTAGCCCGTTAATGAAAGCTGTTGATGACTCTTCTTTTGTAGGTTGGCGAATACGTAAGAAATATTTTTTAATGAAGATTAAGAATCAACCAAAGGAAAGGCTAATGCTAAGCTGGGTATGTATACTTTCATCTCCTACACAAGTCTTTCTTAATGAACCTGGCTTATTTCATTTACATTGACAACCATGCATGAGTGACAGAGACATAGACGTAAGAACTCAGGCTTTGAAAGAACCTTGGAAGCCCTTAGGTGGATGTGTGGTGTGGGAACTCCTTATGTTTTCTCTCTTCTGGTGGCAAATCCAGTTTCTAAGTTTCTGTGCGTGGTCATTAGTTCCTGCACCTCTTGTTTCTTCAGTTGTCCTGGGCTCCATTAGAAGAGGGGTGGCCAGCAGGGACAGGGAGGTGATTGTCCCTCTCTACTCTGCCCTCGTGAGGCCCCATCTGGAGTCCTGTGTCCAGAGCTGGGGCCCCCAATACAAGAAAGATGTGGAACTGTTGGAGAGGGTTCAGAGGAGCCATGAAGTTGATCAGAGGGCTGGAGCACCTGCCCTACAAAGAGAGGCTAAGGGAGCTGGGCTTGTTCAGCCTGGAGAGGAGAAGGCTGCAGGGGGACCTCATTGCAGCCTGCCAGTCCCTGAAGGGAGCTTATAAGCAGGAGGGGATTCAACTTTTTAAAAGGGTAGACAATGGCAGGACAAGGGGGATGGATTAAAACTAAAGGAAGGAAGGGTTAGATTAGATATTAGGGGGAAGTTTTTTACAGAGAGTGGTGAGGGGCTGGAACAGGCTGCCCAGAGAAGTAGTGGATGCCCCGTCCCTGGAAGTGTTCAAAGTCAGGTTTGATGGGTCCCTGGGCAACCTTGTGTAGCTCCAGGCCTGGAGGTTGGTGGCCCTGCCTGTGGCAGGGGGGTTGGAGCTCTATGATCCTTTGGGTCCCTTCCAACCCATGCCATTCTATGATTCTATGATTCATGTGGCTGTTCCCCATGGTATAAATTCCATCACTGAAGATAAAGGTAATCCTTTTAATTCAAGTGGTCGGTTTCTTTACTCAGATCTTTAGTTTTACTGACAAATAGGTGAGGGAGGCTTGAATTGCTTCTTTCAGGTAGACATGTATTGCCACCACATAGTTTTGTTGTTACTGTACTGAAACATGCTGCCCTCATAATTACATCAGCACAGCTGTTTGTGAGGCTTCACTGCAGAGCAGATATCACTGAAGCCTGCAGTAGGAGGGAAGGTTTTTGTTGTATGGTGGTTTTTTTGTTTGGTTTGTTGTTTCTTTTTCTTTTTCTGGAGAGGAAGAAGGAGGGGGTTTGAGCCTGATCAGTTTGCAGTGCACACAGTCCCTAAATTTGGAGTTGGTGTAGTTCATTCAGTGGTGGCAATGCATGTCAAATATGGGGGAGGAAGGAGGCAGTAATACTTACTTGCTGTCAGACAGGGTGTATTGCAACACCATGGCCTTGTACACTCTTCAAGTTTCATTCTGTATGTGCAATTTCCTTGTTTGCTCTTCAAAAATAATACCTTCAAGCAGCTGTCTAAATTTGTGAGAGCAGAATATAGATCACATTTTCTTTATGGAATGCAGGGTCTATTATGATGCCATTCTTTTCCTATTTATTTCCAGGCTGATCTTGGCCCTGATAAATACTTGTCTGACAAAGACTTACAGTATGCTGTGAAACTTCTTTCTTCCTGTTCTGTGAGTATTACTTGAAGACTTTTAAATTGTGCCAGCACAAAAGTGCTTGTCAAGGACTGATCTTGCAAAAGCACATGTAACCTAATAGATGTAGTTTGTAATTTTAGACTTGTTTTCATTTAAAGGAGTGTGAGCCTTTTAATTACATTTTGCACACAATGTAAAGTAATGTTCTCAGCATAAATAATAATCCTGCAGGATTATTACAGGAGATTCAGAGTTGTGGTTATTTGTAATTTCTTTTTTTTTTGTGCAGTAGTGTGAGCCCAGGAGTTTTTCTTTCCTCCTTTCTATCCTCCACACTTTCAGGATAGTGCTGCCTGGGTGTATTTGCTACCCCATGTGCTGGGGTTATTCTGGGACAGCAGTGCATAAACCAGTGCAAGGAGTGCCATTTTTTCAGTTCTTTGAATGTAACATGGGAATATTGTAGCAGAGGCACAATGGGGGCTGTGCAATTTAAGCTCCTGTGCAATGCTGCATTATAAATCCAATAGGTATCTCTCTGAAAAACTGGCATTGGACTCCAAAAGGAGTTTCTCATTACAGGTGTTAAGCATGTGAGAGGCTGGCTGGAGAGAATGGTATTTAAACTGGTAAACCTCTGTGCAGTCTTGGAACTCAGCAGATGCACACAGGAGAAGGGGATGAAAACTGGGCTTTTCAACCCCCAAACTGGACTGAAACTGATGTATTAAAGTAGGCCATGAACAAGGGGTCTTCTCCTAGCTTGCCATTCCAATTAATGTATGTGTTGTGTGTGTCATTTATTTCCAGCTGTGCTGTCTCATTTGGCCTCACCAAGTTGCAAGAAGTCGTTAGAATAATTTCTCAAGACATAGAACTGTTATGACAGCTATTAATGCTGAGTTTCCTTATGTGCCTTAGTTGTATAAATCCATTGAATGAAATTATTAGATTACCATGACTTAAAACTGCTCATGGGGTTGCATTCTCCATTTGTTTAAACTGCCAGTCTGTTTCATTAAAGATGGTGGATTTTTAAAATTATTATTATTATTTATGTAGAAATGGAGCAGTGTCCTCATGAAGTGTTCTTTGAATTTACTCCAGCCTAAAACTGAATAACTTGAGCAAATGTCACTGACAGTGTCTGGTTTATTACTTTAAATATACAGTTCAGGCAGATCTTTTCTTACTTAAGAATCAAGCAAAAAAGAATTATAGAACATGTTGTCTAAAATTTACCTACAGTTTCTTTTTTTGGCAGCATCCCTACATTTACAAAATCACTTTTGCCACTGCCAATGAATCTTCAGCGCTGGTTATTAGACCATTCAGTGAAAAAGGGACACTAAAGGACCTTATTTATAAGGTAACATCTCCCTTTTGCCACCCACAACTCAAATGGTAGAATGATTTGCTGTAATGACCATAGTATGTCTTTTATAAAAACTGCCTTTTATAAAAGCTGGTTTTTCTGGGCATGAGATGTGATCCATGTGTTTCTTTTAAAGGCAAAGCCAAAAGACCCATTCCTGAAGAAGTATTGCAACCCTAAAAAAATTCAAGGTCTTGAACTTCAGCAAATAAAAACTTATGGAAGGCAAATATTAGAGGTAGTTTCTCTTTTTACTTTATTAACCAGCCTTTATGGTGTTTTGGGGGATGTGGGGTTTTTTTTTTAAGCCAACTGGTTTAACTAGAAAAAGCAGACAAACTTTTAAGTACACAAGCTTTATTTCAGAAGCAGACTTCAAAGCTAAATGCAAATTGAGGTTAGCTGCAGGGAGTTGAATTTAGATATGTTTGCATGAGGCTGTTTCTGTCCAAAAAAAAAAAATATAAAAAAAATATAGGGCAGTTGGTATGTGTGGAACTAAGGTGGGAGAGAGCTGATTATGTAGTTTTTCCTTTGTAGGTAAAGGGAAAGAAAAAATTCAGAGCCTGCAAATGTGTCATAAATTAATTGTCATTATTGATTTCTTTTAAATTTTATTCAAACAATATTCAGTAGAATTATGCAATCTAGTTTCCAGATCTCTTTGGGGGCTGCTCTAAGCCTGCTTTGAGGATCAGCATCAAACATTGGTTTGGGGACAAATGTTACCAGGGACATGGAAATGAAAAGTCAGCCAAAGATGATGTAGATAGAAGATTAAGTTCAGCAAGCATTCCAAATAGGGGCCTTGTTTATTATGTCTCTGCTCTGGTATTGGAGCATTTAAGATCTTGAGATAATCAGAATCTCTTGTGACAGCGCTCCTCTCTTGGATTTTTTTCAGGTATTAAAATTCTTGCATGAGAAAGGCTTTCCTTACGGCCATCTTCACTCTGCCAATGTGATGTTGGATGGGGACACCTGCAAGTTACTGGATCTAGAAAATTCCTTGTTGGGGCTTCCATCATTTTATCGATCATACTTTTCACAGTTTCGGAAAATTAATGTAAGATTCAGGCAATTAATTCAGCTGACTCATCTGCATGCCCTTATCCTCAAGCTTCTGCTTGTGGACATCTGACTAGAATGAAAAAAACTTCTCTCAACCCCCTTACTCTAATCTGAGCTCTTTTCTCCATCAAATACCTTTTCTGTTTCCTCCAAACCCCTGTCTGGCTGCACAGAGGTTTTGTTGCAGCACACTGGAGTGAGGCTGAGGCCAAAGATAAGCAGGTAGGAGGGGAATAATAGAATCATAGAATCATAGAATGGTCTGGGTTGGAAGGGACCCCAAGGATCATAGAGCTCCAACCCCCCTGCCACAGGCAGGGCCACCAACCTCCAGGCCTGGATCTACACAAGGTTGCCCAAGGCCCCATCCAACCTGGCCTTGAAGCGCAGGTGACTGTTTTTGTGACAGCAGTGTTCTGCAAATAGAGGTAAACTGCAGTTGTTTTAAGAACTCTTTCCACCCTGATTTTGTATTTCATAGGAATGTGCATATTGTCTGTCACACTTTCCACCTGGATGTCTGTACGACGAGCACTGCTTATTACTAGGCCTTAGCTAGGAGTAGTAACCAGCCGTGTCTTCAGTGGGTACTGTGAAAATTGATTAGATGCTTGCAGACATCTAGCTATTAAAAGCTGTTTCTTAGTTGTTTGAAGACACAATACTACCTTTCTACAAAAATATGACAACAATTTTGCCCTGTTGCAGCAATTCAGTCTTTTAGTCAGCGTCCAGCCCTGCCTTTAAGTGCTTGTTGTAATGAAGGAGACAGCTGCTTGCTGACCTTGCCAAACAAGTTCTACTGTGTTGTCAAAGAAACGATCAAAAGTTCATGGTTAGTCCATCAAAGCTCTAAGCTGCTTCCACTAAGAGGAGACATTTCTGTTTAAACATGATTTAAAAATCTCAGAAATATGCTGTCTGGGAGCTTAGCATGTGTGCACAGCTTATACAAACTCAAGGAGGAGTGAGAAAGACTAGCCTAGGTTGGTTTGGTATGTGTTTTTGCTGTTCTTTTATCTCCTTCTTTGGTGTTTGTCTTAGCTTGGAAAATGTGCTTGGTTGTGATTTGTACCAGTGTGCAGCACTCAACTGCTGTGTGTGAGAAGAGTTACTACTTGAGGTGTTTCTGCACAACGTGACTGTACTGCTGTCCCATTTGTGCCATGACACACAGGAAGACAGCAGTGGCTTCTTTAGCTTGAGGTGTGAAGGTTTCATTTGAGCTAAAGTTAACGCAGGCTGTGGTTAGGAACTGTCTTCATGCTTTCTCTTGTCTGTTTTCAAATGCAAGCCCACTCTTGTGGTTTCTCTGCAGACTTTAGAAGGTGTTGATGTACATTGCTTTGGACACTTACTGTATGAAATGACATACGGAAGACCCCCGGATACGATTCCAGTAGACAACTTCCCTCCTGCACCATCAGTGTTTGTTGGTTAGTATGTGTTTGAGGAAATACCAGTTCCAGCTTCCTGGGTACTCTCACCACTTGCCCAAGTTAAAGTGCTGTGAGATACCAGCCTAAGATCTTTGCAGCCTGTGACTGGAAAGAATTAGTTAGTAGTTGGTAAGAATAGAAAACGCGTTCTTCCTGAAATACCTGTGGCATATAAATAAAACTTGTAAAGCTGAGTGATAAAGCAGAGTGTAGTAAGTAATTAGATGTCTGGATTCCCTTGCCCTCATGTCTAACATTCTTGAAAAGTTTATGTGTGTAATAGTAACATTATAATAAAAGCCACATGCCACAGAGCTTCATCACTGCTTAGTTAATGCAGTACTGAGGGGAACATCACACAGCAGTGCCAGACGTTTGCTCTCCTGCTGTGCACAAATGTGTTCTTACTCTTTCTTTGGTAGTGTCTGTGTTGGAATCCATTCTGACCTGTGAAGCTATGAAGAATGGCATGCCAACTGTTTCACGGCTCTTACAGATGCCGTAAGTCTTGTTTTACTTGTTTTAACCTCATCCCCATGTTTTTAATGATGTTAGGGGGAAGAACCTTTTTGCTCTTGTTCCTTATTAAAAGATTTGCTCCTCATTCTCAGGGACGTGTAGTGTCTCCCAAACGAAGCTTTAAAATTCATAGGCTTTATAGAACCCATCCCTTGTGACTGTGATAGATGATTTTAACACTTCTTTGTCCCTTGCTGTGCTGGAGTTGTTATGAATGCATTTTATTTAGCATGGGGGCTATGGTTTAAATTGATCCTGCTGTTAAAGTAGTGCAAGCATGATAAAGATCATACACAGATTGTTTTAAAGCATTTAGAGTAAGGAGTCTTTTTGCATGTTCCCTTTAGACCTACTTCAGTAGATTTTGCTATCACAGAATCAGAGTCATAGAATTGTAGGAGTTGGAAGGGACCTCAAAAGATCATGGGGTCCAACCCCCCTGCCAAAGCAGCTCCCCAGCTCATATTACACAGATAGGCGTCCAGATGAGACTTGAATATCTCCAGAGAAGGAGACTCCACCACCTCCCTGGGCAGCCTGTCCCAGGGCTCTGTCACCCTCACTGTAAAAGTTCTTCCCCATGTTGGTGCGGAACTTCCTGTGCTCCAGTTTACAGCCATTGCCCCTTGTCCTGTCCCCACAGACACTGAAAAGGGGCTGGCCAATTCCCCCTGCATCCCATGTCTAAGATATTTATAAACACTAATTAGGTCCCCCCTTAGTCTTCTTTTCTCCAGACTGAACAGTCCCAGTTCACTCAGCCTGTCCTCATACGGGAGATGTTCCAGGCCCCTAATTCCAGGCCCCTAATTCCAGGCCCCAGTTTACTTATGACTAGTAAAAGAGATGTCTTGTTTTGCCCTGCAGTGCCATTGGATGGGTCTGTGTATGAAGTGTTGTGTAGAAGTTCTGGCTGGTTTCTTGCAGGGCTGGCTTATGCATTCTCTGAAGCACAGACAGGATACATTTCCTTGCAGGCTGTGATGCAGGGAAGCATTACAGGGAGGTGTGGGGTGAGACTGGGATGCAGGAACGGAGCAGTGTCAGCACATGACTGAGCTGGAGATCAGACCCGTCTGCAGTGACGCCCTTCCTGCCATTAGGAGACAGTATGACCAGGGAATTGTCTGCTGTCACTGTGCTGTGCCCTGTCACCAGCATGATGAGCCACATAGAACCACAGCTCCTGGGGGTGTGTGGTCTTCTATTTTTCTTAGTCTGAGGGGACAGAGTCACGACCTTATAAATGACAGATTGCCCATACCTAAATCTGGGTCTGATCTCAGAGTATAGAGAGCAGTGTGGTTAGAGTGTCCTCCAAGGTTCATGTTTCCTGGTTGGGAGAGACACTGCAGGCTTGTCTCAGCCTTCAATTCCTCTGCTCCTTCCCTCCTCTGCTCTTAAAGGAGGTGGGAGGTGGAGAGAAGAATATAAGCAGGGGAGAAAAACTAAAAATCCTCTGTGAACACAGGAATATACAGGTGTTGAACAAACAATTCGTGCCCAGTTGTATCTGATATGTGGGATGTTATACTCCTCCATTCCCTTTATACCAGTGCTCTTCACAACTGTTCTATGTTACATGTGCAATGCCTTTAATGTAATTTAAATACTTACTAAGCTCTATTATTTATTATGCATTGTAACTGTATAAACTATGAGTTTGCTTAGTTTTGCAAGGACATGTAATCAGAAGGGGTCAGGTTTGACCTGTTGTGTAAACAAGGCTCAGCATTTGTGGGGTTTTGTACAAGTCTTTTGAGATTTGATTTATATCTGAAGTTTTCATGGAATGTTATTCTTACTGGCTTGATTCTGGACTTGGATTTGTTGTCTCTAGTACAAGCTTGTGATAATTTTCCATAGTGAACAGCAACAGAAAAAATACCTAAAATTTTAATCTCAGAGCCACCCTTGAGATCTCTTTCTGGGACAGTTTTCTAGTATGTTCTCCAGAACAAAGTATCTTGAAATGGGCTAACCAGCTTATTTTCAGACTACCATTGCCCTCTAGTGTCTTTCTTTTGGATGGAAAAGGATTTATCATTTATGCTGCTGCTGATACCATAGAGAGGAGAGCAAAAATATTAGAGTATTTGCTGCAGTTGCCTTTGCTGGAGCACAGGGAAGAAGGCAGATACTTCCAAATGTTAAGACATCGAGCTTTCACGTGGTTTTAGTTAATGTTAAAACAACAGTTATGCTAAGAGAGTTTAAAATGAAGTCCCTGGTAATCTTTTGTCATTAAAGAACCCATATATTTCTAAGGAAAAGTCTTTCTTCTTCCTGTGGTAACTTCACCTGTTCTATCAGCTTTCAAAATACTTCACCCAGTCTTGTGAACTTCGCTGTTGGAGGTGGCCACACTCTGAGGGTTGGATGTTGCTCATTTTACAGCAGTGCTTGGAAAAGAAACAGTAGTACATAAAAACCTGTGGGGATAAGAAACAAGTGATGGCCAAGGGATGAGGACAGAGGAGGAAAAGGAGAAAGAGGGAACAGTACCAGTAGTATTCTTGCTGTGGTTCTGCCTGTCTCTTGGGAATAATATTCCTTTTTTTTCTGTCCACTCACAGATTATTCAGTGACGTCCTGCTAACAAGTTCAGAGAAACCACAGTTCAAGGTAGAGTTGAACATTGCTTTGCTGGTATTTGTGGAAAGGCTAGGCTGTGGCTAAGCTATGCATTAGCTGACAAATAGAGCAGAGGAGAGGTGTCTTTATTTGACTCTATGGTGATGGCCATCAGGATTTGGATTCCTTTGGTGAATTGTACCCATGAATGTTCTGTCACCCCTTGGAAGTTGGGTGCAGTGTGACCCCTGAGTGTTCAAGTGTTATTCCTGGGCCAGACCTAGCTAGGTTTGGAGTGGAAAACATGCACCTAGAGTCTTCTTTTTTTTTTCCTTTACTAAGGGAATAGTGTCAGAACTTGGGGTTCTGGATGGGCAACATGATCAGATGCATGGTGAGTTCTGAGAAGTGATGTTTTCCTTTATCATGTTTTGTGCTTAGATTTTTTTTCTCTGTTCTGGATTAGATCCCTACCAAGCTAAAAGAGGCATTGAAAACCTCCAAGGAATGCATAGAAAAACGATTAACAGAAGAACAGAAATTGGTAATGGCTGCATTTCTTTCCTGTATTTCCTATGGACATTGTGTTTCCTTTTATCACTTTTATTGGGGGAAAGTGAGTTTTTACTCACTCAGAGTGACTTTGGGTAAGAAAAGCTTTCATCAACAGACTTGCTTCTCCAAAAATGCAGCATGAGGAGCTGTAGAACAGCTGTTAACTGTGTGGCATTTCACTGGTTTAAGTGGTGCAGCTTCACAGGCAAAGGCTCCTGAGTTAAAGGATCCCTTTAACTGCAGGATGAGGCTTCATCCTCCTTCAGCAACAGTAAAGACAAAAACGAAAAATGAAATAACCTAAACCTGTAAAGTGACTGCAGGTGTCTTCTTACAACCCAAACACATGTCTTGTCTGAGAACATTTAAGATTAACATGGTCTTTTTCTGGTTTTCCCTTCATTTTGAAGATTCACCAGCACAGAAGGCTGACAAGAGCTCAATCTCATCATGGCTCAGAAGAAGAGAAAAAGAAAAGGAAGATCTTAGCACGAAAGGTAAGCAGCCTTTAAAGAGGTTTCTCACACAGTGAGAAAGTGATGTGTACCTGTTTTGAATGTGTAGTATGTGCAGCCACAGGTACACTGCTCTATTCTGTCCTGCATTTTTCTGTACTTCCTGACTGCTTTCACTCCAGTAGATAAGCAGTACACTTGGGAAGAAGTTTAAGTGCCAGTGGTAGCTGACTTAGGTGTGTGTTTAACTTGTTTGAGGACACTGTAGGAAAACAGGCTCAGTTAGCACCTCACACACTGATGACAGAGCCTGTGTGACTTCCAGCTGCCCCATGAGGGTGTTGGAGCCTTTCTGAGCCTACTCCTGCAGCACACTGCCTGCCCTTCTCTTCCTTTTTGGTGGGTCTGTTTTCTGACCTTCCTTTGTGGGCAGAGGGCACTGGAGTTGCTCTGCTCACTTGCCTGTGAGCGCCAACAGCCTGGTGCTGTTGTCATCACCACAGCAAATGCTTTGGGTGGGGGGAGCAATGTTTGGCACTGACCAACCTGGTGTGACACTGGGAATGGCTGTTTCAGATCTGTGTGTGTCAGATCAGGTTGTGTCACAGGAGACATTTATTCACTCCCACCTTCTGTTTCCTCTGCTTTGTTTAAAGAAGTCAAAACGCTCTGCCTATGAAAGTGGGGAAGAACACTCAGCCAAATACAGCAACTCCAATAACTCAGGTAACTACAGAGAGAAGAGCTTGTTTCTACACAGCTATGTCAGTGTTGTTGTTGCTGTCATTTTATGTCTTAAGAGATCCAAGGTCACCATCAGTTTACACAATAAAAGCCTGATACCACTGTTTGGGTATTTAATTACCAGATATATCAAGGGCTTAAAAACATTGTCAGTGTTAAATTTTCAGCTGCCTAATGCAAAACAACTTGTCCTCTCTTCTGTGCCCCATTCCTTTAAAAAGAAAAAAAGGTTTCTTCAATCTGTCTGACAGTTGAGGGAATAACAACAACATCCACTGCTTGGGCCATTTCATAATGCAGCCTTCAGGGAGAAACTGTGTTGTCATCCCTGTCCTCAGTAAGGTGTTAAGATGAATGAGAAAGTTATCTGTTTAATTGCTGCTTCAGTGGCAAATTCTAAAACAACAGAGCTTTTGGCAGGTCTTTGTTTAATTAAAAGGAATGGTAGGTACTACCAAACAGAGTTGACTGCTTGGCTCAAATGTGTCTGAAAGCAGGCTGATGTGGAATAGTCACAGATGTTGGAGTAACTTGTGGTGTACAGCAACTGACTGGAAATCATCTCTTAGGAGAAATGGGGTGTCATCCATGCCGTGGCACAACCCTTAAGGAGAACAGAATTTGGACACTGAAATCCAACAGCCTAAGCAACAGAAAGGAAGTGTTTCCCATTGAGGAGTACTGTTGAGTGAGCTGCTTATATGTTTGGGCCTCCTCTGATCCTGTGTACTGTAAAGCCTCTCTGTTCAGATTGGGTCTGAATGACACTGTTCCTATGAGTGGGAATCTTTCCTAAGATTTCAGTGGAAGCAGGATTGGATAATAATCAGTCAATAAAGTTGGCCTGTTTCCAACAATCGGTCTTGTCTGACTGTGTTGAATTTCATTGTACAGCTTTAGTTACTACACTGTTGTTTTATTTAGCAGGCTCTGGGGCAAGTTCCCCATTAACATCTCCATCATCTCCCACTCCTCCCTCTACAGCAGGTAAGTTCCAGAGCCATGACAGTGTTTGTCTTCTTTCTCTTTGTTTTTTATTCCCCTCAACAGTGGGTGTTATTCCCAAGGGTGGTTAAGGGATGGTGGTTTTCACAAATGGAACGCAGAGATGACATGTATCTTGTGTCAGCCTGTGTGTGGGCATATACTCTCTTTTGAGGGCTTCAGACAACCTCTTTAGATTGTTCTTTTTCATTTAATAACCTTTCTTGAGATGTACACAGTATGTTTTACCGATTGAGTATCAGTGCTCACCTCAAAGTCTCTATTACTCTGGTCCTACTGGCGTTGCTACTTCCCAGATACTCTCTGTGCCTCATGTCACAGTATGCATTTGTCCTGGTGATAATGGTCTGTTGACTCTGAAATATGAAATACTCTTTGTTGACCCCTTGTTTCTGTGTGTTGTCTCTTTACACCTGTACTGCTGCAATGTAGTTTCAGGAATTTTGGCTGTGACAAGTTTGGTGGCTTAAGCTGCGTAGATCTCCCCTGTGGGGCTACAGCCCATTGATAACACCAGTTGAACTGGTAGAAACAGGTCAGAGACTGAGTTGGGTTAAAAATATCATCTTTATTGGTTTTGGCCAGTTCTGTTGTCCAGTTTGCTGGGTAGCTGTGCAACCACTTCTGCTAATGTTTAGGACAGGCAGTGGGAAGTGGTGAAGCATCTGCTGGAGTGGGCAGTCAGAATACTCATGAAACTTTGAATCCAGATCTGCATGTTGAGTGACAGTGGATGCTCTTCAGTTCTTGGAGGCTCAAAGAGGAGCACCCACAAACAGTAACAGCAAAAGGTGTTAAGGGAGCAGTCCAGAGCACAGCTGCTTTTACAGTGACTCGTACCACATGAGTGCCAGGCTCAGAACCTTTCTACACAGCACAGCTCATTAACTAAAGCAATGCAATAGAATCTGTGTTTGCTGTGGATGATCTTCCAAAGGACACTACAGACTGTGTGATGTCATTTCAAATCAGCCATTTCCCCTTCAAGTTGAGGGCATGCTGAAGTGTGTATTTTATGAACAAACTTCTCCCAGTTAGTCTAAACACCATAATTACTGTTACTGTGTTGCTCAGTGACAGCGCTGTTCTCTGGATGTACTGCCTGTACTTAGCTGGAGGGTTTATTTCAAGCTATGTATACTTTAATAAGGAAGTAGCTGCCAATGCAGAAGGAAAACACCTCCAAAATGGACAGCTGTTTAGAAAACACTATTTTTTCCCCTGCAATAAAGCCATCTTTTACTTGGATCTTTAATGTCCTGGGATTTGGTTGGAAGGTTTTTCAAGTTTTGAGCATGTGATGCAGGTTTATGTGTAGACATGGCTCACATGGCTAAAAATGGCTTGAGTCTGGGCTCAAAACTTGGCTCTGTTGTTCAACCCACATTGTCACAGCGTGTCGGTCACCCTGCTGCCAGCATGCTCGTGGTGACTGGTGATGATCAGCTCCCTTTGGCACAGTGCACATGGGCCTCCTCACAATCAGATTGGAAAGTGCTTTAGTGTGCCCATGGCTTTGATGCATTAATTGGGTATAAAGGCAAGTGCCATCTTTTCAGGAGTGCTTGTGTGAGTAGAATTCATAGAAGAAACTTCAGATAGTAGTTCTAAGAGAAAGCTAGCATCCCTGTGCTTTTGGGGTTTTTTTTTTCCACTAGCAATGTTGTCCTTGCATCTATTCTAAGCAAGTCTGATATTCCTGACTCGATGAAAGACTCACCAGCCCCATGGCAGGACTCTCTTTGTGCATCAGTAGCTTCTATCTCCCTGTTCCAGTTTCCCTGTACTTACAAAGGATCTTTACCTCCAAGTCTTGTGTGTATCAGTGTGGCAAGAGGACTGTCAGGAGGGGAATGAGGCTTTCAGTCTGTCTGCTTTGGTTGTGTGTAAATCATGGTATGTCCAAGTGTCTTGCTGCTATGATGCCATGGCAAAGCGAAGGCCGACATGGAGAAGTGTACCTGGCAGAAGCTCTTGCCCTTGACCTGGTCTGAACCAATCAAACCAGCATAGTGTGTGGGCAGGTGCAGAGCCAGGGACGCTGACCAGAGGGGAACAGGGTGCCCCAAGGAAGTTCTCATGTGTTGAGAGGTGTGTTGTCTCTGGACAAAGGCCTTGTGAGTCTTACCTTGCACCAGAGTGCTTGGTGTAGTCAGTGCAAAACGTGCTGAGGAATAAAATCATTGCTGGCTGCAGCTGGCCTCGAATGGTGGCTGCAGCTGTAGCTGAATGCATGACCTGCTTTGAGGGGGAAGTGTCTCCTAGAAACGTAGGATCTCACGGGCTTTTCTCCTTGCCTAGAAAGTTTTGGGCTGGTTTTGCTGCATGTACTCAGCTAAATAACTTCTTTGAAAACAGAATGGTCTGGGTTGGAAGGGGCCCCAAGGATCATAGAGCTCCAACCCCCCTGCCACAGGCAGGGCCACCAACCTCCAGGCCTGGATCTACACAAGGTTGCCCAGGGCCCCATCCAACCTGGCCCTGAACACCTCCAGGGATGGGGCACCCACCACCTCTCTGAATACACTATTTAGGTCGTGGCAAGTGATTCTAATGCACCTTCCCATGTTTCTGCCATTCTCCCTTGAGTGTTTGACTCTCTCTCCTCCACTTGCACAATTCTTTGCTTCCTTGAAAATCTGTTATTTTTCTTTGTGGACATGAGCTGTGGCTAGGATCAGAAGGGATGCAGATCACTGCTGTGTGGGTTACTTAAACACTGGATCTTCTCTAAACCCAATAAGCCCACAAGATACCAGCAAGCTCTTTTACAATGGAGAAAAGTACATAGGGAACCATTTTTGCTTCCCTGTGGGAATAAGGTGAAGGAGTTGTACTTAACTTTAGCTATCTTTTCCTGTGCCAGTTGTTCTCAATCTTTCAGTGTGACACAGGTTTCACAGACACCCATATGGTAAATCTTTGCTGCCCTTCACCTGTCTGGAAGACAATTTGGATGCTTTAGTTAAGTGCTCTTCTTGAGTGTCTCTGATCCACGCAGCCCAGGCGTAAATACAGGTGTTAGCAGGACAGGAAGCATTCTGTGAACAGAATGGGGTTTGCCTTCTGTGGCTAATCTTCCTTCAGATTTCTTGCTAAATCTCTCTAAATGCACTTTAATCCTCTAAGACTTGAATTATGGCATGTGCAACTGGAAGCGTGTGTGTTGTATTTGCTCATTGAGTAGAACAGTGCTTACAGCATGGAAAATCATTGCTCCTTACCCACAACCTGACGAAGTATTGTATGTGTAATGTGAAATACTCGACCTGTTGTCCTGGTATTTGTCAGTGAATAAGAATGTATTGATTTTTTTTTTTTTTGTACTAACTTTTCAGCTAACAGTATCTGTTTTTCTTACTTTGACATGAGAACTGGGTGATTAACTTGTGTCCTCTCTCTTTCTCTGCTGTCTTCACTAGAGCATGCATCATTTTGAACGTGAATTTTCGGAAAAGTAAGCTAATGCTGATTTATCTCTTTAAAGATGCTCTGTTTCTCTGTGGGAAAGTCAAATGCAAATCTTGCTTAGGTACTGGGAGGGAATAGAAGAAAAAGATCTGAACATCCTTATGGATTATTGTCATGAAATACAGCATCTTTAAAAAAACCCTATCACTAAAATGGTTTTCTTTGTTTGCATCCCATTCTCAGCCGAGTTTTTAATGCTGTTTGCACAACTATTGTCACTTTGGATTCATAATTAAGTTTTTGTTTCAATTCAGGCATCAAGTTTACAGCATCTGATTTACTTCCTATTCCTTTTAACACACTCTCTTAACAAAAATGTCCCTGTAAAAAACCCTTGGTAAGTTCTTGTTTGAGTGTTTTATTCTTACAACTGCATGAATGAGTAACATGTATGTTTGCAGGCAACTTCTTCCAACATAGGTATTGGAAAGGTCTAGTTATAACTGAGCACCCATCTCAAATGTATTTTCTAGTAAATACAGGAAGATATTTCACTGTTGGACAGAACCATTTAATCTGTAGATGTAACTGCACATGAGTACATCAGTGTGAACTACAAGCTCCTTTGCACCACTCATGTCAAGAAGGGAAGGACAGCTTGGTTTCGATTGACTAATTGATATGGATTTATTTGAAGTCTTTTCAGAACCATGCTCTTAATTACTGGGTTCAATATGTAATGCTCATAGCTAGTCAGATACCATCCCTCAAACTCTTGTCTATTTATGTTTTGAGGCAGAGCTCAGTAAGAAAGAGTATTGTGGTCCATACTCAGTCTCCCAAGAGTTTAACTGTGTGATGTTGTCAGCTGCTCAATTTCAATCAACAGTCCTGAGGAATTTAACACATTTCCAGGAAGGAAGGTGGCCTCTCCCCCTCCATCCCTGTCTCTTCTGCCCCCACTGTAAAACAACCAGACCAGAATTTGAATAGAACACATGGAAACTTGACCGAGTACTACTTGGTGATCCAAGCACTTTGTGGCTTCTCTGTCCCTCTCTCTGTCAAATGTGTACCTTCATTCCCTGCATATGTTACCAATGTATATATACTCCATGCAGAGTCCTGGCCACTGTTTTCACAGTTGTTCCCTCTTGCACCTTGTACAACTACTTGCATAACCTCTTCCACTTCACCTTGCAAGTCCAGCCAAAAAGCTCATCTTTGTTCCCTGCAGTTCCCACGTCTCTTTCTAACCATTTCATTTGTGATTGGCTGATCTTGGCTCTTTTACAGCAGTTCACCTCATCATTTGGTGACAGCATTGGTGTGCCACTCCTACAGTGTTCTGCCCTGGCCACTGTAACTGCAGAAGTGTTACTTGAACTGTTCTTGGTCTTGTTCTTCCTTTGGCACAGTGTCAAGATTTGCCTTGCTGCCCTTTGCTGGCAGTCTTGTGTGCACAAGAGAAACAGGAGGACTCTAACCTTAGGGGGTGGTTGCCCAGTATTTCCAATAACAAATGGACTTAGAGCTTTTGCTAGTGTAAGAAGTTGCACTGGGCAAGTTAGATGGCCCCAGGGCATCAATATGCAATTTATTTCAGCTTGTGCTAACATTGTGTAATGTTTTGATTACTCAAGAGCAGCTGATCCACGTGCAACAGGCATGTTAAGTTGTTTTCAGTTGATCTCTGATATTCCTACTAGGACTTGAGTATTTCCTCTGGAAGGGAGGAGAGTGAAGATGAATCCAATATGTACTTCCATCTTTTGCTGTCACAGAAGGTGGTTTTTCATGCCAAGGAGAATTTCTCCTGAGGAGTTGGAAGTGCTACAGCGTGCTTTAACACATGCTGGCAAAATGGGATGCTTTGTGTGAATACTCTGCACTTGGAGCTTGCTCCCATAAGAGAAAAGTCTCTCTTCAGAGACTGATACAACTAGAAAACAAGGGAGTTTTGGGTTATGACTTTCATCTTGTACAACTGCTTTGTTTAATTACAGCAGTTACTTTATTACTCTTACTTGTTAGTCTGAGAGGAAGTGTTAGTGAGGAATGGAGAGAGAAGTGGAGCACAGAGAACTTTGCCTGCTTCTTGTTTCCTGTAGCTGAGCTTTCTCCTTCATCAAACACGTTTCAGGTCTGTGTGGCATAGTGTCCTTTAACTGCTTGGTATTTGCTTACTTCACAGCAAGCAGTTGTTCATCAGTAACCATCGTCTCCAGGTTGGCCTCACCTTGCTTCGTGTTGTATCATAGTCCTTGCCCCTCACCAGTGTATTCCTCTTTGTAGGTTAGAGCAACCAAAAGCGTTACGCTGTAGGTGCTGTCTGTCTCTCCTGTCTTGTTCTGTGACAGCTTAGGCAGTAGGTGATCCTAAGGTAAAATTTGCTGCAGAACAGCCCTGAGGTATGAAGTGTTACCCCCTGCTCATCCCCCAGCAGGAGTGACAAGACAGGCCCGTGGTGCCCCAGTCGCAGCCGGCAGCGTGCTGCAAATGCCACCGTTGCCCAGGTGTCTTGCAGAGTAGCAAGTGGTCACCTCTGAAACCCTCTGCTCATTCCAGCATGGGACTGATGATGCTTGTGTAGAGATGATGGTGCAGTGTGTGGCAGCAGAGCTGCTCAAGACTGGGGGCTTTGGGAGCTGCTTGGGGCAAAGGCCACCTGTCTGGGCCTGAGCTGCCGGGAAGCAGCTCCATGCAGGCCCTCCCTGCTGGGCTGGCTGCCTGCAGGCACTGGCTTCCCAGGGAGTGGGGATGTGGTGGATGAGACATGGTGGGAAGCACGAGATGGGTGTGAGGGGCAGAAGGCAAGGGGCAGGGTGCAAAGGTGACTGCAGGGAGCACGAGCAGCGCATGTGGCAGGTGGTTGTGACTCCCCTTGTGAAACAAGTGGTTGTTACAACGTTGGGAGAAAGTCTGGCAGTACTGTGGCAGTGTAAAGCGCTTCCAGAAAACTCCATCTGCAGTTACTGCTTTGAAAACGGAACATAACCTGACCGAGCAGTCACCACAGATGCTGCAGCACTCTGGTCCTTCCCAAGAACGTAAGGCTAGCCCTGTAAGAACAGGCAGCAAGATTTGCTTCCAGTCTTTGTTACTGTCCCTGACCCACAGCAAACTGCTTCCCTGGGCACAGGTAATAGAAGCTGAAGCTGGAAAGTTCTGTTAAGCGACCTCAGTTCCCTCACTGCAGGACTGCATTTGAGTCAGGCTTTGCATCCCAAGTACTGAGGCACTCCAGGTGTTGTTTCAGGTGTCTCAGATGACACAACTCACCTGCAGATAGAGGGATTTGATCACATGGGCATTTTTTTCATCTGTTCTGTTCTTCACACTCCACTGGCATTCAGGGAATGACATTAGTGCAGGGCTGACCAAGTCCCCTGCAGCAGGACCTTCTTGGCATAATCAAACTACATCTTTTCTCAACTCAACAGGAGCCTCATCGATACCCCCAGCACCGCCACCGCCACCCCTGCCACCAGCAGCTCCTCCTCTGAGTACAGAGGTGCCAGCGCAGCCAAGCCTGCCGCCCGACGTCAGTGCGAGCCGAGGAGCCTTACTCAGCTCCATTCAAAACTTTCGGAAAGGAACTCTGAAGAAAACACAGACCTGCGACTACAGCGCCCCCAGGATCAGCTGAGGCCCCGGCCACGCCAGGATTGAATTCCCTCTCCCCCTCCTGTGCTGGCCAAGAACGAGACCCGACCGATCCACCAGCACAGTGGCCAACATGCTGTCGCTCCATTTACCCCTACTTCAGCTTTCCTTGAGCAGCAGCACTACTGCCCTGCCTGAATTGCAGTGCCATGTTAAGTACCCCATTTTTTTTACTTGGTTTTGAGAAAGTTCCAGTTTCAGGGGTACAGCAGCACCTATACAGCTGAATAAAACCTGAAAGTAGGAATGCCCACAGTCAAGGTGAATTAATGCTTTTTTTCCTAGCTCTGTTCCACCCCTTTTTTCAAATGACAGGAATGTAGTTTTAGTCTGCTGTTTTTCAGAGCTTTTCATGCAGCTGTAACTCATCTTAATTCTTGCTGCATTGAACCAGTGAGTTTTGTTTTTGAAAATCCACCCCCCCTGCTTCCCCCAACCCTTACAGTGTACTGCACAGGTGAGGGAGCCAGAGAATTACACCTTATTCCCACCATCTTTGCTGGTGGAGTAAAAAAATGCTGTTTCATTCAACTGGTTTCAATGGACATCCTACCTGTAACTCTAAGGGAAAGCCTTTTCAAGTGAGGAAACAGTTGAAATGGGAGTTAATAGGGCACTGGGATATTATTGATTTAGTTAAATGCAAAGTTACTTCAAGTTAATTCTACAGCTTCAACTTTATTGAAAGATCCTTTTTTGATTTAAAACCTTAAACAAATTGCACTTTAAAGGATTATAGATAATCCATTTTTTAAATTTAAGTACATTGGTGTTTGTTACTATGCAGAGAATGTCTGTACAAAGTTTCATGTAACCCGTGATATTCATTTTTATTAAAATGTTAATGGAATTCCTGCAGCAGTGTGGTGGTGGGTATGTTCAGCTAGGATTTCACCTGCAAGCCAGACTTCTAAGAACCTAACAGCACTCCTGCTAAAAGGAAATACCCCTAAAGGTTATTCCTGGCCCTCCACTGAAATAGGAGCTGAGCTGTCTGATTGCAGCAGTATCTCCTCTCCAGCAGCTTGGGGCAAGGCAGCCTGGCTGGGGCACAGACAAGCCACGCTGCAGAGACTACTCAAGGCAGCTTTCACGCCGTACCAGAGGCTGCTGGACAAACCTGAGCCCTCTCAGCACTGGCCCCTGAGCTGCACCCTGGCACATGCTCATCTGCCTCAAGGCTGCTGTGGCATTTACCAGCTCCTGGAACCCATGTAGGTCACTGCTGCAGCCCCAGGCTCAGTGTGTCCGGATACATCACTTCCTCTGCCCGGTAGGAACTGCAGTTTGAGCATGCAGTTGTTAGCCCATGCGATGGCTTTAAAAAAAAACCCAAACAAAGCAAAGCACCTGGGCAAAGTATTTTTTACCACCAGTAAAGAAACATCAGGTTGTGTTTCCCATCGCATCCTGATGGGTCTTTATTCCTGTGCAGAAGCTGTCCTGCCCGAGCAGAGTGCCCTTCAGACCACACAGGCCCCCACAGCCCGACACAGGAGCTTCCAAAGGCACTGTGTGCAGGTAACACAGCTGCTGGCAAAGGCAAGGCTTCGCTCACTGCAGTTTATCCTTCACCTCTACCAAGCCTTGTGCCCATGGACTCCTGGAGCTGTACAGCATTCCAGGGCTGGACTTCTGCTCGCTCACTCAGTTCTTATTCCACTGCCACCCCAGCCAGTTTAGCACAGCTCCTCTGGGAACTACAAGCCAAGCAGGAGGAGGCCTCTTTTCCCCTCACCGAGTATCAGATTGGCTTTCTCCACATCCAGTAGCACTGACCACCTGTACTGCTAAACTAACAGGCGTTAGCACGTTGTTGCTTAATCAAAGTGTGGCTTAGAGGGTAACCCCATATAAATATTCTGGGAGGTCAATATACTTTCCCCACTGTACAAAAGTTCACATAGCTATACAACAAAGTTATGTGTACATCCTGCCCTACACCACTGATATACTCTTTAAAGCAGAACCATAAAACATGTATTTACAAGTTAGATATTCAGAGTTTTCTTCACTGCAAATATGATATCCTTCACTTGAGGTATGCAGTTATCTTCTAGGATTTTTGCATAAGGCATAGGAACATCCGCACCGGTCACACGCACAGCTGGAGCATCCAAGTAGTTAAAGGCAGACCCTGAAACAGAAAACAGCGTTAGGTTCCCATGCACTATGGTTTTCTTAATCTACAATTCTGTATCCTGGAGTTCTAACAGGCCAGAGAGCTGTTCCTGCCGTTTATCTTCATGTACTGTGGGTCAGACAAAAAGTTTCCATCCCACTTCTCACACCGTCAAGTTCCTGGCGTAAGAATTCCTCGACCACGAGCTGGATCCACGCTGTGGATCTCACTCCCTCGGGTGAGGCAGCCAGGCTCAGGCTCCTCAGACAAACACCACACTTTGCCTTCACCTGGCTTGTATCAAGAAGCATCAGGATTTAGCCTAGGGAATGACATCAACACGCCTCTTGCTAAAGCCGGTTACCTTCCATGATCCTGGCACAGATTTCAGCTCCTACTCCAAACTGTGGCCAACCTCCTTCCACCGTTACCAGGTGGTTTGTCTTCACAACGCTGGCTTCCACGGTTTCGATATCCATCGGTCGAATGGTGCGGAGATTGATAACCTGGGAAAAAACCCCGGACTTGGTGAGTTTTGTCCTTCAGCACTTTCATCTACTTTGACTCTCTTAAGAAAATTTCTTTTTGTCCTGGCAGAGACTGAGCAGAACAGTTTCTGGTGGCTCCTGGAAAATCCCAGGTAGGTGAGTCTTGCTGTACACGCTGTCACTGTTCCGCTTACCGCGCGGCTGGGTGGATCTGAAAATCACCAGCAGTTCTGCCTTAATTCTGTGGTGAAGGGTCAAATGCAGAAACTTTAAATCACAGAATCACAGGGGTTGGAAGGGACCTCGAGAGATCATGGGGTCCAACCCCCCTGCCAAAGCAGCTCCCCAGCTCATATTACACAGACAGGCGTCCAGACGAGACTTGAATATCTCCAGAGAAGGAGACTCCACCACCTCCCTGGGCAGCCTGTCCCAGGGCTCTGTCACCCTCACTGGGGAAACGTTCTTCCCCATGTTGGTGCAGAACTTCCTGTGCTCCAATTTGCAGCCATTGCCCCTTGTCCTGTCCCCACAGACACTGAAAAGGGGCTGGCCAATTCTGCAATGCACTTGGCTCACTGACTGTTAGAGCATTTATGAGGAAAAGCAGCTTGTAGTTGTTAATGCTGAAGTTTTGTGGAGCCTGAACAAGACCCTCTGCTCCCCCCCACCCCAGCCCAGCTCCAGGGAAAGAGAAAGCCAACAGAACCCTCACCCACCTCACACTCCACACCTTCTTTGGCAAGTACAGCAGCTGCTTCCAAACAGTGTCCAACAGGTCTTGAGTGGGACACCAATGTAACATGAGTTCCTAGAACACAAACAAGTGTTCAGAAAAAAACCCCAAACCACTTTAAGATCTCTGGCTCCTTAGAAAGATTCTCTTCTAACTCTGAAGTTCCTTCTGTTTACTTGAAATCCTAAGTATTCTACCCCCAACCACAGCATGAAGAGTGGTGGTGGAAGGACAGTGCTAAGACACAAAGGGTACCCTTTAATTCAGAGAACAGAAGAGATACTGAATATCCTTTTCAGATTATCTTTTTCAAACATCCATGTAATGCAGTGGTAATGATGAACAAATGGGCTGAACTACTACAGTGATCTCATTTTGCATTTTTGCAAGAATTCTATACTAAGGTGAGGAAGAAAGTTTTTCAGATGACATAGAATCCATCTCTGTGCTCAGGAACAAGTCTTTTAGACAGCTTTAGCTGAAATCACATAATGTTCTTTTCTTTATATGGGCAACAGGAACAATTAATTCTACTACAGGTTAAGGTAAAATAACATTGGAAGACTTAAGACTTGAAATACTTTTTGTGCCACATGACAGTATTCTGAATGGCAAAAAGGCTAAATGTCTACCTCTCTCTGTCTAGTCCCAAAGTAGCTCAGTAAAGAAGGAAACAAATTGCATTCCCAGCTTACCTTCCCTTTCTACTTTAGCTTTTCCAATTGGAACAATGAAATCCTTTGACTGTGCCTGTTCAGACATCTCAAAGGGAACACCATACAGCAATTCATTTTCCAGCATCACAACTAGAAGAAAAGACATCTGGATTAGTGAGCACCTCTGCAGGCAGGGGGCTGTGCTGATGATTAACGGGACTGCAGCAAACTAGCTCAAGATACTAAGTCCATCCTGGCAACAAGGACTAGAGTACTTTTGCAGCAGCAATTAAGAAAACTAAAAACCACAGTCTCTACTTCTATGCTGATTATAAAAAAAACAACCCTGTCTACAGTTAGTCTTAAATGAGATCAGATATGTAAGCTTTGGTGCACGACATGAGAATCGTTACTTTCAGAAAGGTCTTGGGTTTTGCATGTGTGTTTGTGAGAAGTAAAGCCAAAGGTTGCCCTGTGGTTAACGGATGGCATTCCGAGCAGGTCAGTGAATTCTGCCATCTGTGACGATGGGTTACATAGACACTGCATGTGCAGGAACTCCTCCTGACTCACCTTCATCCTTCCTGACCCCTTTGCAATAGATTCATAACTGCCTCCCCGCTTCCTGACTGGTACCAAACTGGCACTAGAGACACCTGACTGCCAACAGCACAAGATTAAGTCCACCGCTGGCAAAGCAAGTGCCTGTTAGGAAAAGAATAAAGACTTCTGTGCCTTTCTAAGTACTCTAAAGCTGCAGCACAGCAACCTGAGGTGTTTTTAGGGCTTAAAAAAATTTTTTTTGATTGTTTTAAATGGGGCAGGAGGGGAAACAGCCATTCTTTTCAGGATGGAGTGCCAGGGATTGCCATCATCTGCCTGCGTTCACCTGGATTATCGTCCCGGATTGATGATTTCAGCAGACCTTTGGCATCTTCTGAGCTCCAAGGACTAACCACCTTGAGCCCCGGGCAGTGGCCGTACCAGGCAGCGAAGCACTGCGAGTGCTGAGCGGCGACCCCAGCTGAGGCCCCGTTGGGGCCCCGGAAGACGATGGGCACAGCGATTGCTCCTGCAGACATGTAACAGGTCTTGGCAGCTGAGTTTATAACCTGATCAATGGCTTGCATGGAGAAGTTGAACGTCATGAATTCACACACAGGTCTCAACCCCGCCTAGTAAACACAGTAAAATACGTATTGGCATGTTTTTATGTAAAAGGGGTTTCAGTGTTTCATTTGGAAGGGAGGGGAATGCACTGACCATAGCAGCACCGACGGCGATTCCCGTGAAGCCCATCTGAAAGGGAAGGGAACCAAGGGTGAGCACTGGGGGAGCAGCTGGGACGGGATCGCCGGGGTGGGAGAAGGGGCAGCCGTACCTCTGATATCGGGGTATCGATCACCCTCTTGTCCCCGTACTTCTTCCAGAGACCCCTGGAGATCTGCAGGCAGCGAGAGAGGAGTCAGGGCCCGCCGGAGGGTCCTTCCCAGCCCGTTAACCGCAGCCACCCACCTTGTAGGCACCATCGTACTGGGCCACCTCCTCGCCCAGCAGGAAGACGCGCTCGTCCCGTTCCAGCTCCTCATCCAGCGCCTGGTTCAGCGCGTCCCGCACCGTCACCTGCGTGACAACGGCAGCCGGGCATGGCGGGGGTGTCACCACACC